>CAJNDV010036607.1:81447-107017 GCA_905221635.1 Symbiodinium sp. CCMP2456 | reverse complement strand
TAGTAAGTAGATAGTAGATAGTAGATAGTAGACAGTAGACAGTAGACAGTAGCTAGTAGAGATTAGGTGGTGGTAGTAGGAGCAGTAGGAGTAGTAGCAGTAGTAGGAGTAGGAGGAGGAAGAGTATGCGGAGGAGGAGGAGGAGGAGTAGGAGTGGGAGCAGGAGTGCGAGTGTGAGTGGGGGTCGGAGTAGGAGTAGGGGTGGGAGTGGGAGTCGGAGTAGGAAGTCGTCGTTAAGAGTGAATTAGTGTCGCAGCAGTCGCCGTCGCCGTTTCCAGTAGTGGTACAGCTGGCAAAAATCAGCGGTCTGCTAGGCAAAGTTTGGTCCCAGAACGCCAGTTTCCCACCGCACTACAAAACAACTCTAAACCCCCTATCTGCAACTTGCTGCCAGCGTGTCCCGGAGCCGTCCTAGGTTGATTAAGATTAGGGCTAAGGATGGTGCCGTCTGCTGGGCAACCACCTGGCCCACTTGTGTGGCACAGTGCCTTCACTGGAGACCCGACAGAAGAAGATCATCAGGGGGCCCTGAACCCGAAACCTTAAACCCTTCACTTTAATCCCGTGAACACCTAAACCTGAGTGCCGAAATGCAGACAATCAACTCGGAACGGCTCTAAACCCGAACACGTAGACTCTTCAAACCCCCTACGCATGGTAGACAAATTCAAATTTCTTCGTCAATCTTGCAAACCCCAAACAGCAAGCTGGAAGATCCCTTACATTCGAGAGCCCGAAACTATCAAACCCCAAACCAACAGTCGTTCATGCCCTTAACCCCTGACCCCTGCCCCCGCAACTTCAACGCTCGCAACGAACTGTAATGCAGCAACCCAGGTCCTGGACTCCCCACCGTAAACATCGAAGCGAAACCGCTACAACCCTTTATCCCGTAATCTACAACCCCGAAGCACTAGAGCCCTAAACTCAATGGGGTGGGCACACGCATGGTGGTTATCAATTGTACGGTGTCAAGTTGTGGTCTTTTTGGGGTTCAGGGTCACCAGGGTTTCGGATATAGGGTAGGGTCTTTGGGTCAATTGCGGCTCTTGAGCCTCTCGTTTCGGGGATGGGGCGGAGGGGGCTGTCGAAAGGATTGCGGAGTTTAGGGAGTGTGGTCGAGTCTAGTTCATATCCCGCTTGCCGCAGAAGTTTCTATCCTAAGCTTGCAACTTTCAGGTGGGAGCCGGTCGAGTGCACACAATGCTGGCTCACGAATTACACAGCCAACTGCCTCGGTGCCTTGACCGGAAGAGCCGAGTTTGAGGATGTTCACAAGAGCTTGGTTTCGTGATGGCCCTGTAAAAGGCCCGGAAGCCTAGCATCCCGAAGTGCGAAGCATCAAAACCCTTACCTTAACCAAAGGCTTTGACAAAGGAAGATAATGTTGCGAACAGCGGGCAGACTCTAAAACCCCAAGACATCCTAAAACCGTAAAGCCCACACCAGCTTTGAGGCAAGTACAGCAAATGCATCGAGCCGGGCACAGAAGATGGGGAGCCAAGCTTGCCAGGGGCCTATGACAGGGGTGCTCTCGTAGGGAGCATTATGCCAAAAAAGGGTAGAAGGGTCCTCTTGACACCCTTAAGCAGGAGCCCCACATGCTAAGAAAGGGGTTTCGGAGCTCGTGCAAACCATAAACCCTTACCCCTAAACCTCTGGCTTAAACCCTGTGGATGCTTGAGACCTGGGCCCAGGGAATGGAACTCACGCACTGTCCACTTCTTTCTGGGAGTTAGGGGCTGGGCTCATGTTTCAGAGAATAGGGGGGCCCTCGCATAGACCTTACCTTGCAGGATTGCCATTGCAAGCTAGCTGTCAGAACGAGCACACTGCAACGGGGATGCAAGCAAACACGTAAACAGACCGAGTAGGGTTCTGGAATCACCGAGCTGATAGCCCACGGCGCCCCTGGGTTTCGGGGTTTGGGCTGGTATGCTGCCCTGAGGTCTCCAGTGGCGTCGACTGAAACGAGCACAGCGCCTGCTGAAGTTGTGGTTTGAAGGTAGGACCAAGGCTGGAGGCAGAAACTCTACGCCCGGAGTTAACAGAGTTTTTTCAACATTTTCAAACTAAAATCCAAGTTGGAAAGAACAGTTCTCAGAGTTTTGAGTTCCAGGTCATCATAGTCTTCTGAGCCTCAAACCTGTTGCGTCTGAACCCAACCCTTAAGCCTTGAATGCTGAACAGCCGGTTCATCTAAAGCTTAGAACCCAAGGCAACCTGACTCAAGCTTGAATCCTGAACAAGTGGCCCGAGGTTGCTAAGGACCATGGGTTTAGGCGACTGGGGAAAGCATTTGAAGTAGTCGAATTGAATTGAAGTGGCTTTGAAACACAGCTTGAGGGGTTGAGGGCTGAGGATCCTTATGTAGAAGTGACGACCGGAGCCTGCTCACTGCAGCTCCCAACGCCCGTGGATCCATGTTGGAGATTGGTTGAGGGTGTAGCGGGATTCAAGACTGCCCAAGCCGGAAAGCCACTTGGGACGGTGAAAAGCCTGAAACTTGTGCAGCCTGTGATGGACGGTGTCCAGGGCATGTTTACAGAAAGCCGAGCCGGGCCCAAAGCAAACAGAGGCTTGCGGCCCAGTCCGTGTCCGAAGACCAGAGTCTGGGTTAAACGGCCTGAGAGTTGAGCTCTCCCGAGCCTCCTGAACCCTCAAGCTCGTTCGGACGTAGGTGGGCCACAGTTCTATGCTACGCTGTCTGCCGGAAGAGCCATGATCACCAAGCACATGTACCCTAACCCGGAGTCTGGGATCTGCGGACCCTGGCGATCCCGTCGCGAGCGCTTGGCTCGCCATGACAAAGCAGGGCCGGTCCTTTCCTGGAGCTTGCGAGGGATTCAGGTCCAAGTCTTCCGCGTTTGGGCTGGCTTGCGGCGCGGCTCGGATTCTTTGGGCTCAGGGCTGGCGGGGAAGAGTCAGGCTGAAGAGCCCGAGATGCGACTCGAGGTAGGGGGTGTAGCCCTGCATCCTTTCTTTGTTTTTTGTTGGTCGCCTTTTGGAGCTCCTACGTCTTTCGCAAGCCCATGTCCTTGGCTTTCGAGGCTTTGCAGTGACAGTGACTTCGCGGGTTGTTTGTAGGTTCTGTGTTCGCTTGCAGCCGCGTATCATACGTGAAGCTCTCAGCTATCAAGCTTGACCAAATCTGGCTGGAATTCAAGTGGCAACCGCTTGTTGAACAGCTAGTACTACGACTAATGGATGTAGTCCAACATTGCCGTAAGTCCTTTCAACTGTCGGAAGTAACAGCCCTTGTACTTGCAGCTGCAACGTCGAGCGAATGCATCCCTCTTCGTCTTCATGTTGATTTCGTGTGACTTGTGGTAGTCACGATAAAGGCCCTACATGCTGTTCATAGGTTTGATGCAAGAGTCGTTGATTCCAAGAGTGCCGCTGCAAGTGAATGCCCTTTCCAGCGGTGCATCGGGCACCTTCTGCAAGCTGCAGGCACTGGGGTTTTGATGACATGCCTGACAAGTGGAAGCTTCCGTTATCCGTGGCACGAGCTTTGCAGGTCGCAACCTTTCAGCTCGGTGTGTGCCAAGCTGCAGCCGCCCCAGCCGAGTCGAGTCTTATGGGGCTTTGATCTGTTTCCATGCGATCAGTGCCGGAGGCAAGCCTTTTCAAAAAAGAGAGGGTGCAGTAGCAGCAGTAGCAGCGGCCCACATTTCCCACGATGCCTCGTAGCGTTGCCATCATCGGCACTGGATCCGCCGGCATGGTCGCGGCCCTGTCCATGAAGCGCGAGTTCGGTGACGATGTCGACGTCCATGTCTACGACCAGTTCAAGAGCTTCAAAATGTCGCAAGGGGTCGAGCTCGCCCTTAGTCCTCCTTTCCAGATTGTGATGAAGGCTCTTGACCACGATGTGGAGGCGGTGATGAGAGAGCGCGCCTGCGAAACCCACACAACCGTGGTTCGCGACTCTGCCGGAGAACGCATCCCTTTCGTTGAGGAGATGATGAACAGTGTCGACGAGGGGGGGGTCGGGAAGACGCCTGAGGGCGATCTCGTCAGATGCCCTACGTTGCAGATCAGCCGCGGCGTGTACATGTCCATTCTTCAGGATGAGTTCTTCAAGGCCATGGGAGGGAAGGATGCTGCCACTAAGCACCTGCACTGGGATCACAAGCTGGAAGCAGTTGTGCCAGAGGGCGAGGGTGGCAAGAAAACACTCCGCTTCGCCAACGGCGAGCAAGTGACGGGTGTTGACTTGGTCGTCGGCGCAGATGGGGTGCATTCTGCAGTCCGCAGGGCTTGCTTTGATGACGTGCCGGCACGCCATGTTGGGGCCAACATCATATACGGTGTCATTCCCGGCACCCCTGATATCCACCACAAAGACGCCTTTAACATCGTGGCGGCAGCCACCTTTTCCATGGTGAGTTCCGAGATCGTCGACAGTGAGGGCAAGAGGATGACATGGTGGGCCATTGTCCACACGGACCGCGAGAAGCACGACTCCCCGACGAGCTCCATAAAGGCCTACCGCACTTTCTGGGAGTCCAAGGCAGACGTCAAACAGCTTGCCCATGACCTCGTGGCCGAGGAGGAGGGCGACACGTTGCCGAAGAAGTTCGTTGCCATGACCGCAGAGGAGGGCTTTCTCTATGCCGGCTTCTTCCTGGATCGTGACCCAACTACTTTGAAGCAGTGGGGCAACGGCGAGATGGGCGCCGTGTGCATCGGCGACGCCGTCCATGCAATCCAGCCTTGGGCCGGTATGGGTGCCTCTTTGGCGGCCGAGGATGCCTTTCTCCTGGGGAAGATGATCGCCAAGCATGGCTGGAACAAGCTCCAAGACGCCTTCGATGAGCTCCAGGCTCTGCAGCTCCCCCGCGTCCAGTTCTACAGGCAGATCACCTTGAATAATGCGCCGCAGGGCATCATCTCTGAGGACCTGATGGTCCCCATCGAGACGGTTGTCGAGCAGTTCGGCGACCAGCGCAGTCTTGAGAAGTGCCCTGCATGGAATCAGTTTTGTGCGCACTTCCGCGTGAAGTCGGCCTAGAGTCTTCGAGTCTTAGAGATCTTAGAGGGCGTGCTAGATGCCGCCACGTGGGTACATCCCTATACTTCCGAGAACGTTATGATCTTTATTTTTCAAGGTCGGGGACGCGAATGCGTTTTAGCCTGATTTGCACCATGTCCGCGTTGGAAGCAGGACTTGCCTGCCCCACTCACGCAGAGACAGTGCAGGGGTCGTGCGTTACATATGCGATCTGGGGACAAACATGCCAGACCTTTGCGGCAAGAGAATCGTTTGTTTCGGCCACGATCGTCCTGTGCTGGGCTTGCGTAAGGTCATTCCTCCCACAGGACCCGGTGACGGTGCGGAAATGCAAGTCTGGAGCGGACCCCCCGAGCCGAGGCGCAGTTGAGCTTTTTTGGTTTGGCCGTTCTTTTCGCTTTCTCGTGCGGTGCCGACGGTGGCGCATGGCAGGTATCTGCCGCCTGCCGCCTCCAGGCCGCAGGCATCCGGAGGCCGCGGCCGAAGGCGATGTCTAACCGCAGTGGCAGAAAACCATTGAAATGGCAGTCAGGCATTTCACAGCGCACCTTCCTGGCCCATCTGGCCCGTAAAGTCGTAAAGCCGTGAACTCTCAATGTCCAGCCGCATGTCTGCGAAGGTCCCAAACCCTGCACTCTGAGACCTGAACAAGAACATGCCAAGTGGTCTGAAGCCCAAGAACCCTAGGCCCAAGTTTTTCCAGACCACAAGCCCCAAGCCCTAGATGAAACCGGTGCTAGGCTCTCACTGTTTTTTCTTCGTGCTGGGCTTCGGGTTTTAATTTTCTGCTTGGACAGTTCCCCGCGATTTGAAGTCGGCATCAATAACTTCAACAGAGCTTCCGGGTTTATCGTAAAGGAGGTCAGGGCCAATACGGGGATACTGTTTCCAACCACTCAGAATGCAGAGCTTTACATCAGGGCTTTGGGGCCTTGGGGTTGGTTGGTTTCGGATTCAGGGCCATTTAGGGTTTAGGCTGTTGCAAGGCCACTTTGAGTCAGAGCTCGGGGTTCTAGGCTTGAGGTGTTAGGCCGAAGTCTTCCAATCATTCTGACCCTTCCTGTTGGTTCCAGTGTTGCTAGGGTTCTCCACGGCCAAACACATTGACATGAACCCTACCCCCTGAACCGTAAACCTGAAAGCTTGGGTGTCCTCCTGGACGGAAGCTTTCGAATGGGTTGGGCTTGGCCATAGGGTTGCAGGGTCTGGTTACCGGGACACTAGTTTTGACTGTTTGTAGAGTTGAGGGTTTAATGCCCTAAACCCGAAACCACATACACCCAAACTTGTAGCCCTCAGCCTTACAGCCGAAACCCCTAAACCCCTAAGTCTTTTAGCCCGAAGCCCTGATCTAAACCGCAAAGCACTTTGTGACTTGTTCGGGAAGAACCGGACCCGGGTCGCTGCCACACCGCCGATCTGTCCTGGGCTCGTCCCCTGCAGGGAGTGAGGCTTCCTACATGCATGTGTGTATGTGTGTGTATATATATATATATATTATATAGCTGTGCATGTATACGCATGGTTAGTGCAGTACGCTATAGTAGTTCTAGGAGTTGCAAGCGTCCAAGCGATGTCGCAGCTTGCTCCAGACGTTCACCACCAGCCCAGCCCGAACCTCACCGCCAAAGTCATTCCGAAAGCTGCACCGAACCCTGAAATCACATCCGTCACATTCCCAACGCGTTCACACAATCCTGGTCCAAAGCCGCTAGCCCAAGCCCTAGCTACAAACCCTAAACCTTAAGCCCGTAAGTCCGAGCCTTTTTGTGCCGGGAAGCCTCTGTCCGCCCCCTGCTTCGCCTTTGGCGGGTCCCCAGCTCAGGATTTCGGTTGAGTGCCTGGGATTTACGGTTTACGGTATTACTTTTACTACTACTACTACTANNCTACCACCACTACTGCTACTACTGCTACTACTACCACCACCACTACTGCTACTACTGCTACTACTGCTACTACTGCTACTACTGCTACTACTACTAATACTACTACTACTACTACTACTACTACTACTACTACTACTCCTGCTGCTACTATCGATTACTCCGACAGCTCCTACTTAAGTTTGTCCGTCAAGGTTTTCTAGCAGATGGAGCCAGGCAAAAGAGCCTGGACATGTCGTTTGGAGGCTGTCTTCCGATGGGTGTGGTAAAGGTTATTGCAATCCTAAATCCGACAAGTCATTAGGATATGGACACCCGGAAACCAAACTAAGAGGCTTGGGCATTTGCGGACCTCTCGGGCATTTGGGATGCTTTGGGAGCGGCCCCGCACTCCTGACAAGGTGCTTGAACGGACCTGCCTCGCTTCCCCAAGACATGTCGTATTGTATCCCTAAGCATCTGACAGCAGCATACAGCGTCGGAGGCCCTGATATAGACCGAAGCCCGACCCCGTCCGAGGTTCTTTTGAATCCCAAGCCTCCCCATACCGCAGTAGCCTTCAGGCGTCATGGCGACGTCGGGGGCCCCAATCTGCGTTATCGCAGTCGCCGTCGCCGTTCGGGGTAGGGGTTGAGGGGTTTGGAGTTTTCGGGCAGTCGTCAGTTGCTCTAGTCGCATTATGCTTGCTATTGGCCTGATTTGTCATATTGTGCTTCTCAACAATATCAGTGCCAGTATTGCTGTCACTACTGTTGCTGTCATTGCCTTGGTGTTTTTGTGATTCAGTATGCGTACTTTCGGACCCTGTTTCTGTAGTTAAGCAGGCTTTGACATATTCTTCCGGCCAATGTTGGATGATTGCTCGTCTGGATGTCTGCCCAGCGCGGCGAGAGGCAGACAAAACCACGCTCCTCGAGTTACATTCAACCGGTGACCAACTGATGACACAGGGGGCTGAGATGGGTGGGTAAAGGGCTACTCGGGAATATTGGTGTAAAGGTGTGTCTCCTTCTGGGGATACCCACACATCTCAGAACGCACCCACAGACATTGAAGCCCGAAGCCCAAATCCCGGATCCTAAAAGCCCTGAAGCCTAAACCCGAAGTCTTAAACTTCGAGTCACAAACCCAAAGCTCTCGCATCCGAAGCTCCTGAGACAAGGGCCTGGGGCGGCCCCCCGCGGCGAGACATGGCCGTCAACTGAGATACGGTCAGAGGAATTTTTAAAGGGTTGCTATGGGACCCTGATGAACAAAGTTGCTCCTATGTTCGCACCAGAAGAAACTGTAACACACCCCAAACCCGATGCTGATGCCTAAGGCGCTAAGGGGTTTAGGATTTGCGGTCGAGGTGTTGGGGTTCAAGGTTGGAGAAAGTTTGGTTGGGGGTTTCGTTACCGGGCAGCTCAGCGCCCGGGAAAGGTACCATGGCATGAGCTATCGGATACTGTAGTGCAGAGCGTAGACTCAGGAAGAAACAAGCTGTTTATGTAATGTAGACATCTGAGTGGCAGCTGGTTTTTCATACATCCAAACACCAAAGGACAACAATGTTGCGTCAATAAGCATACAAGAAATTAATCAGTCAAGAATGAACAAGGGTTAGATATGCTTGACGAAAGAACACCTATAAATGCAGCTGAGAGTTGCAAACAAAGTAAACTAGGCCAATGACTCCATGCAGAGATCATGCAACTCTCCCAGCATACCCTAATCAACCCTACGCCCCCTACGCCCCAAAACCCTGTCTCCAAAGCCCGCACCCTAAACCTTACCCGGAGTTGGTCACCTCGAACAATTCAGAAACAACCGCTGCACGCTTATAAGGCCTCCGGATACCCGCAGCCCGGAATGGCAAGATTCTCAGCGGTTTGGGATTTAGGGTTTCGGGCTTGGGGTTGAGAGTTTAGCGTCTTCGCGCATTAGGTTGGGCGTGCTTGCACATCGTTCAGGCTTGACTTTTGTTGTCAGGTCGTCGGGCTTTTGGCTTTGGGGCTTTACGATTTCAGGCTTCAGGAAATTCAGGCAAACATGTTTAATCACGGTCAGGGTTTTGGGTTTTTTGATATGATTGTCTGGTTTACGGATACTGCCCTGAACCCCAAACAACGTTGGTGTTTCGCAGGGCCCAAGGGACTTTACGCCACAGGCTTGCTGTTGAGAACCTTCGAGCTTGATTTCAGGATTTGTGTTGAGGGTCTAGGGCCAAGCTTAAGGCTTCGGGACTGCCGCTCTCCTTGTGAGAAGACACTCCGCTTTCTAGGACGGACGTCAAAACTATTGAACTTCACACTGGCAGAATCAGACGGTTGGGATACTCGATGTCAGTTGACACATGTCCGTGAGTGATATAGAGGAGTGAATCATGAGCAAACATATGCCCCTGGAGTTCCTGTATAAATCAATCGTTTTTACAATCGTGGTCTTTTCAGGTTAATCAGGAATTAAAAGGTTTTAGGATAACTGCATGGAGTTTTACCGGTGCACGCTATTGGTTTCACGTTTGGGATAAGAGAATTGCAGTGTGCGTGGCGGGCACGCGGGTGATTAGTCCATTATCTACACAGGATCCCTGTAGCCGCATCCCGGAAAGCCACACCTTTTGTCCTCGAAGCATTTGGGTCATCCTCCGAGACCCAGCCAGTACTCGGGGGAAAGCTTGTTTGGTGATGCTCCTGAACCCCACCAGTACATGGGGGCCGTGATGTTTGTGGTGGTTTCCTGGTGGTCTCCTTGCGGTTTCCTGGTGGTCTCCTGCTCCTTTCCTCGCGGTCTCTGGACTCGCTCTGTGGTCTCCTGGTGATCTCTGGGTACTCTCTCGGCGGTCTCTGGGTTGTTTAGGGTTGGCCTCGCAGGGGTCCCAGTAGTGTGGTGGTCGTGGTTGTCTTGGTCGTCGTGGTCGCTGTGGTGCTGTTTCATTGTTTAGCTGCTTTAATATATAGGCGCTGTCTTTGGTTTCTAGTAGGAAAACAGCAAAGGTAAACCCAAACCCAACCGAACATCCTAAATCCTGAGGCGCAAACCTAAGCCCAAACCCTAAATCCTTCGTCCCAGGTCCTAAGCCCCAAGCCCTATCTCCCATTTTCTGAGCCCCAGACCCTAAACCCTAAACCCTAAACCCCAAACTCTGGAACCCAGCTCCCAAAACCCACTGCAAGCCGGGCTTCCGAGGTTCCGCAGGCGAATCGCTTCGGAGGCGCTGGCTTCGGATGTTGAGCGCCGTAATCTTTTGGGGTGGCAGGGTTTAGGGTTTAGGATTTAGAAACTGTTCAGGATTTGGGTGCCAATAACGTTTTGAGCGAAACGTTTTGACCGAAACGTTTTGAGCAGGTTTTGCTGTTGAAGCCTGATTTGGGAAGTGGTGGGTTGGGGCTGGAAGCTGGTGTGATCAAGCAGGATGGCAAGGGCGGCCACGGTGCGGTTTGTGCTGGGCCATCGCGGGTGGGTTGACTTGCCTGAAACGGAAGTTGGTCTTTTAGAAAATGGAAAGGTTGTGTCCCGACCGAAGAAGGTTTCCCGAGCAAGCAATTTCTGTTTATTTCTTTCTTGAGGGTTTAGGGTTCAGGGTTTTAGGGTTCAGGTTTCAGGGTTTGGGACTCGGGTGCTAGCCTGAGCCTTAGTGCGCAGCCTTTCACTGTAATGATGTCACTAGGGTTCTGCTGAGAGTATCGGCGGGTGTGAGGGGTATTGCGATATTCAGACCTACGTTGGACCCTGGAGCTGTAGGCCCCAAATTGTCGAAATATTTGCGTCGGTTTTCGGTGCCCTTAACCCTGAACTCTAAATTCTAGATCGTGGGCCTTTGGATCGGGACAAAAGGGGGGGAGGGGACGGTGTTGATGTGCGCAGCTCAGCTGAGTCGAAGGCCCCGCCCCGCCGCCAGCTCCCCGGATTCCCGGGCAGCCGCTGGGGCCTTGGAAGGGCTTTGGGCTTTGGGTTTGGTTTGGAAATGCTTTCGGATGATGTAGGTTGGTTTACGAGTTTGGTGGTGTCCTGTTTTATGCGGTTTGGAGGGATGTCTCTCTAGGATCTGGAGAGGACATTTCCGGATTTCTCATGTCCCTACGTGTAGGGTTTGGGGTGTCTTTCTCGGTTTTTGAACTTCGCAGTTTCAGGTTTGACTGCGGCTTGGAGCTGCGTTTGGAGGCGACGGGAGAATGCCGCCCACCCACTGGTTCCCACAATATCAGGAATTCAATCATCGTCTTAACTAATCGTGTTCGACACGAGACGCACAACAAAAACAATGTCGGCACGAGTTCGTTCACCACGTCAGAGGACTAGACCAGAGCGTGATCGCTTTACCACATCGAAGCAAATCAGAAGACTGTCTGAAGTCATACAACACGCAGGACCAAACAATCTCGTCATCCCTTTACGCCGGAAGTTGTTCATGTCGAAGAATGAACCTATGCGAGAAACCGCTTTCTTAGGCACTATGCAGAGCCAACTGGTCACACAACGAGCCCAACCGATCTCAAATCACATCAACTATGCGAAGCTGCCTCAGCCTGTTTCATCGAAGGTTAGGACTAGAAACGAAATCGCCTTGAGGATTTCTTGGAGTCAGCCGTGTGAGTGTCTGTCGAGCCTCCATGGTTAACATACCGTACCGTTACATCTACAGCCTTTGGGGTACCTTAATCCAGACATCCAAGGAGCTGAAGTTTGACCTGGAAGCCTGTAGGCCTGAACCCTAAACCCTAAACCCTCATTTCTCGAAGATCCATGGAGTTTCACTACTTTGCAAGGACCTGGGGCGCCGCCCAGTGGCAGGTGCACTTTTGGTCTTTGCTATTCGGTCCTTAGGGTTTAGTTCAGCCAGGGAAACCCTTGAGCAATGGAAACTCTGGCAGTTTCCGCACATGCGGGCTTGGGTTCGAGGTTTCAAGCTTCGAAGGTTCGAGGAGAGGTTGGGAGTTGATGATCTTCTGTGCTTCGGTTAGGCGATTTGCTAGGCTTTAGGGTTTAGGGTGTTGGGTGTTATTATGCACAAACATCAGTTCTCCCATTGGACAGTCTTGTAAGCCTTACTTCCGAAACGTTAAACCTGCAACCTAGACCCCACACGCCCAAACCCGGAAGGCAAACCCCCAAACTTTCAAACCCAAGCAAGGACCTCAAATTCAAAGCACAAAACTTGCACACAGAAGCTCACGCCCTAAACACCTAAGATGTGCCTACACCTCTAAGATCCTTTAAGCATCTTAGCAAGATTGTGTAATCACAGACCTCTCATGTCCAGCCTAAACCCTCTAAACCCGCAATCCTAAATCCTAAATCCCAAACCTTGAGCGAACATGTCCAGGCCGCGGGCTACCCGCAGCCAGGGATGGCTCAGCTCCCAGGGTCATTGGATTCGACGGCTTTTGGCTTTAGGGTGTAGGGTGTGAAGTCTAGGGCTTAGGCTTGAGAGTTTGGGGTGTGGGCTATGGGCTTGGGGCTTAGAGTTTGGTGTTGGCTAGTTCGGGCTTTGGGTTCGGGGGGCTTCGGTTGTGGCGGAGTTCAGAATTCAGGCTGCTCGTGGGGTTTGTTTCGGGTTTTAGAGGTTGGGGTTCCGGGCGGAGTTCCAGGATTCTCTATGGACGATGTCTCGTACTGGGAAGTTTTTACTGTTGAACCAAGTGCCGTAGGTCTTGGAACATATTCGAGGAGTTCGGAATTTAGGTTGCAGGGTGCGCACCTCCTATCACCCCTAAGCCGGCTAACCCCAGACCCCAAAGCTTACATGGAGGTTTGAACAATGTAGCACATCTTTGTGGAGCTCCGCAAGTTCCTGTGCCGAGGGCGAAACGACTGAAGTCTGCCGTTCAGGGTTGAACCGGGCCGCAACCTGAAAGTGAAATCCGAAAGCCATCAAACTTAAGCGCCTAAACCCTGAATCCCGAAACCTACATCCCCAAGCCAGCAGCCTTGAAACCCTATAGCCCTACACCCTGAAGCCTTCAACTCTACACCACAGCAGAGTGTCCGTCCGTCCGTCTATCTGTCTTTCTGTCTGTGCGTAGGTGGGTGGGTGGGTGGGTGAGGTGGGTGGGTAGGTGGGTGGGTGGGTGGGTGGGTGGGTGGGTGGGTGGGTAGGTAGGTAGGTAGGTAGGTAGGTAGGTAGGAGGTAGGTGTGTATGTGCGCTGTACGCGTGCGGACATGCGTTCTAGTGCACATGCGGACAATCACACATGTAACCATTCAAACTCCCTCTCGATTTTGAATCCCCTTCAGTTGGCTACCGAGGTCCCCCAAGCGAGCCGCTTCGGAGGCAAACGGATTCCCTAAAATCCTGATATAGTAAGGGTGTGCATTGATCGTATCAGTATCCCATCATCGTACTATAATATACCCCAACACCTTTTTCTAATCATTTAGGCTTGTATGTTCACCAAACCCTAGCCAGTCTCCGGGAGTTTTTGAGGTGTTGCCAGGCCTCAATTTCTTTTGCCTGAGAGCTGAAAGGGCTGGAGAGTTCGGTATCTAGGCGCCCTCAAACCCCACAAGCCGAAACACAGATACTGTAAACACTAAAGGGTTCAGGCTTCAGCATCTGGGACTCCTCCACTTTCAAGCGGGCGGAGGAGGATTGTGTGCTGGAGATGCACGCAGCTGATCAAGACCTCGACTGGTGTAAAGTGGCAATGGGCTCTGGTAGAGAACTCGATGTTCTTAAGCCCATGTTACTGTAAGCTAGTGTTATCGAAAATCAAAGGGAAGCTACACAAGAAGCACCAAGAATCCCGCCGACGCCGCTAGCACAACCACCGCCACCGCCACCAAGGCCACCGCTGAAGCCGCTACCATCGCGAAACAGCTGCACCCCCAACCTCCATCACGGGTCAGGATGCAAAGGATGACGGACATGAGTAGGACTACGATCGGTTTTTGGAGGGTAATGATCGTGGGGATCATCACCAACACCATCAGCAGCACTGTTACAACAGCGCAGTCCCATCATCCAGTTTCGTCATCTTCCTGAACCCTAAGCCCAAAATCCCGAATCTCTAAACCCCAGATGCCTAAAACCCCAACCCCAAAAACCTTAGCGCCGGAAGTCCTTGACCTGCCAAACCCTACATGATTAAATTCCTAGTGCTTGATACGGAGCTCTCATCAAGCAATAATGATAAGATAAACTTGCAGGGTTATGTACCCTCAAACCCTACTCCAATTAGTAAGTACGTCAAGCCCGATAAAGCCGGTTTTGCCTTTATGACGCCCCATAGCCCTGTTCTGTGCGCTAAGGCCGCTATATTGAACTCACTTAAACCTGAACAACCCTCATAAAATTAGCATAAGAATCGTATTCTAGCTTTTCGGGCCTCTACATTATAGAACCCTTATCCTAATGGCTGAGGCCCCTGCAGTAAGACCCAGAGCCTGCACTCGCAGCAGGCCCTACGCCCCCGCCTGCGCCGCGGATGCCAGGGTCCATGCAGACCGCTGCGCCGTGGCCTCTGGGTTTACGGTCGGGTTGGGCGTTTATGCGGTAGATGTGCGGTTTTGTAAAGAGATAAGGCCGGACACATCATTGTTTTGCACGAAAACAGGCAGTAGCTCAGTTTACGACAGCAGACAATGTCATCACAAAGCCCAGAACGGCGAGGCAAAGCGCCATCAGGGGAGCGGATGAAATAAGTAAAGGAACAAAATAGACACACCTGAAGAAACAGCAAATCAAAAGGTTGCATGAGCAGCATGTGTCACAAGAAGACTCCCGAAGACAGCGCAATCACTTCCTGCAAGGGGCGCTCTTACGTTCGACAAAGAGGGCAGATCTTTCCGGACATGGAAGCAACGCGGACTTGTGTAGGGGCTATACACTGAAGGTATTTCGAACATTTCGCCAGAGCGTGAAAAGCTAACCAATACTGCCGACTTGTGCATGTATCGCAGGTACACTCAACCCGAAACCTTACAGCCGCAAAGCCCTACACCACATAAGCCCTTAAGTGATAGACCCTGCGGTTCTGCATCGTGAACCCACACCCTTGAAACCGTAAAACCCAGAAACACTAAAGAATGGCCGAAAGCTCTAAAGCCGCAAACACAGTTCGGAAACCCCGAGATTTCGAAGCCGAGGCCGAAATCGTCCCAACTGTGGGTTTTAGGGTTTGGGGTTAAAAAGGTTTAGGGTCAGTGCTTCAACACCCCACACCATAATCCCTAAGCTCCGGAACGCCGCAGCCCTTCGGCTTCAAGCCCCTTGACCACTTGAACGCTCTCAGGCTAGAACGAGCAAGGTTGTTTGGGACCCAGGACTGTAGGAAACGTCCCTTAGCCTTAAACTACAAGGTCCCGCGGTGGACCACCCCGGCGCGAGATGGCGGCGCCCTTTGCGTGGGAGTTGACCGAATTGTGGGACATTCGGATTTCAATGCTCGAGGTCGTGGAGTCATCAAGGTTTGGGTGGCGAGGGATGGAAGGGTTGGGGTTTTCGTGTTTGGCAGAAGGGTTTTGCCTGTCTACGGATTTTGGCTTTGGACTGGCCCGTAAGCCGGGTCCCCAAGCCTAAAGTCTGTGGCTTATGCGTTCGCATATCTTAGCATTCATTCTTCATATAGCTATCGTAGACTACTTTCAACCTTATTCTAGGCCATGTGTTCCAGGCGTTGCATACACCTTTCGCTACACCAATTCCAAGAACATTCTTGCTGCGCCATTCCCCTTTGCGCTACAATAATTTCGTAATCGTATACAGGGACTAAACAAGGGGATAGTGTGACGCATAATTCAGATCTATTATTGTGTATGTTATGCCTTACAAGTTTAGTTTTTGGGGGCATGGGGCCCTGGTGACTAGAGTGCTTTCTATTTTTAGCAGTTTGTTGCTCTGCCACGAACGCATTTGGCTGCACTTGATGGACCACGGCTGAGTTAGTTATTTTAGGGTCCTCGTGAGACCTCTTGGCCTCCGGCTCGGCGCCTAGGACTCGCTTCTGGAGGAGCTGAAAGCCAAGCAGGCGGGGCAGCTCCAGTAACCCTAGCAGGGCTTTAGGGCTTCGGGGTTTCATGTAGGGGCCAGGGCGTAGTGGAATATATCTATCAATATTGGTTTTGGGGCTCCTTATGAGCGTTTACTTCGAAATAGACCATCCAAGCCCTACTTTAATCAGTCAGGCGTCGTTATTAGGGTATCGGAGCTGAGTGCCTGCAGGAACTGCGATTGTCTTTGCCTGTGCTCCTCTTGTCCTTGCAGCAGTGATCTCCCGATGATCTCCCCAATATGTAAGCCCCGAAGGCACACCCTCATCCGCAAGTTTCAGGATGTAGGGTTTCCCGCACGATTTCCTTTAATCCGTTTAGTTTGATGGCAGTTGATCTGAACCCTAAACCACCATAAACCACCATAAGCTACCAGAAATCACCATAAACTACCAGAAACCATCATAAATCACCACAAACCGCCCACCCACTCTCAAAGTTGACTAGTTCATCTCCGTTTGGAGGTGCAGAGAACTCAGATGACGAAGGCTGGTCCAGGGTTTAGTGCCTTTCATCGAGACCCGAACCCCGAAATGCAGTTCCATATCCTTGAAGTATGCCCCAAACCCAGAACCCACAACCGCAAAACTTTCCGGGTTTGGGGGTTCAGGTTCCAGGGAGTGTTTCGGGTTTTAGGGGTTCGGCTCTCTTTCGAATCGCAGGAAGTTGAGACATTCAGGTCCAGGCTACACAATCCAACGGCTGCTAGCAGCCTCTCAGGTTTGGGGGAGGGGGGGGGGGGGGGNNGGGGGGGGGGGGGGGGGGGGGATTGTTTTGGTCGTAGGGTTTGGGAAGTTGTTGGGTTTAGTACTCCTGGGTGTGGGTGCGGGGTTCAGGTCTAGGTTTTAGGGTCCTGCACCCGGCAGGTAGGAAATAGCTAGGTAAGTAAGTCAGTCAGTCAGCCAGTAAGTATGTAAGTACATAAATAAGTAAGTAGAGCGCTAGATCGTGCATGCGCAAGTTATTCGCGCTGTGTATGATGTGTATGTGTGTGTATACATGTACACAGATGCATGCACACATGTACACACATACACATGTACATATACATGCACGTGCACACAGTCAAGCAGGTATCCATGCATGTATACATATATATATATATATGTATACATATCTACCGAAAAGGATCCGAAACAAAACCTTCAGCCCCAATGCTGAAGGTCGAGGTTGCCGAGGGCCTGCCACCCGCAGGCCCACTGCCCTCGTGTCTTTTCTTTCCGGGCTTTTGAGTTTAGGCTTGTTGCATGGTTGTATAAGGCCTTTACAGGACTTCGGGTCCATAAATTTCAGGTTCGGTTCTTTGGGGGTTTGGGATTTTGGTTTCACGTTTTTGAGGTAGGGTTTCGTGGTTTGGGCTCACTGTTGTAGGGTCTAGGACCTGTTGAGGGTTGCCAGTCTCTTTGGAGGGCAAGGTTTAGTGTCTTGGGTTTCAGTATTTTAGCATCTGGGGTTTAGGATTGTTTTTCCATGGTTTAGGGCTCGGCTTGGGTGTCAAGTCCCTACGCCTGCGTGAGAGCCTCCAGAAACTCAACTGAAGCCCTGTCAAGGCCCTCCCAAGTCTGATTCGTAAATCCTAAGAACCCGAAACCCTCATTTCTAGTCGTTGAACTCGCAAGCCCAAAGAGACCAAACAACTTCCACAGATCCCTAAGCCTTAAGCCCTAAACTGTCCTAGCCCGTAACTTACACCCAGACCCGCGGAGTTGGGTTCGAAAGACGGACCTGCTCACAAAATCCCGAAACCATGAAGTGGAATGCTCCAAGTCCTGAACCCTGAAGCTATGGCACACAAGTCCTAAAACCTAAAAGCCCTCAGCCCTACTATAAAAAAGTCGAAACTCCAAGCGCCAACCCGCCTCATAGACCCAGACAGACCCTCCAATAAAGCCTGAACCCCGATGATCCTTTCAAGCGCTGATGCGTGATCACGCTCGGCAGGGGACATGGGAGCAGTCTGGGTGCCCAGCAAGCGAGAGGGGGGCCTGTTTAACACATCAGGTTTTGCAGAGTTTGTTGGGTCGTGAAGGTTTTCAGGGATATTCGGCGGTCGAGGGTTTTGTAGGGTTCAGGTTTAGGATCTACGGTTTCGGGTCAAGGGCTTCTTGTTGACGGGTTACATTGAGGGTTTTGTTTGGGTACTGGGCTCATCAGAGGGGGGCATGCGGACCAAGATCAAGCGTTTCATATTTCACGTCGGGCTGGGGGACGGAGGTTCAGAGTGAAGCTTTAAGCTTCAGGCATTCGCGCCTTATTGAATGACGGATAGTCTACTATGCAGAGGCTTCCTTATGGCAGGGTGTTTCATATGGCAGTGAGTTCCGTGCGTGCGCTGCCCAAGCTTTTGCAGTCGCTCCACCTCTTGCTGCTGCCGGACGCACTCTGCCTACGACCGCCACCAATGATCCAGCATGACCTCAGCTATGACATACCCAAAGACGTGCTGTGGCCATTGTCTTGCGATGGCCCATAGATGGGTTCCTCCTGAAAGCACAACAGCCAAGCTCAGCATGGAACTCGATCGCAGAAAAGAGAAAATGAAGAGGCCGGAACAGTTGTTACGATGCTACACTCTTCTTCGGATGGCTGGGTGTTTTCAGTTGAACACTGTGATGGAACAACACTTAGGCACTCTTACTCATGGGCCGCAAGTAGTTTGGGCTTAAACTTTCCGAAATTTCTCTTCGTAACCCTACAGTCAGCCTAAACCTAAATCGGAAAAGGCCAGGGGAATAGACAGCTGAACATCTCAAACACTCAAACTCTCAAGCCCAGTGAGTGCAATTTTGAGGCCGCTGCCCAGCCGGGCAACTTGCCCAACTTGACAGGCATGGCACCAGGCCACTTGCCACAAGAAGTGTGTCGTAGTAGGGGTTTTCGGTTCAGGGTTTCAGAATTTGGGTATTCAAGGGATTTGGGTTGAGGGTTGAGTGGATACACAAGGTGCCACAGGAAGTTAAGCGGTAAGGCCAGAAGCTTTCGACAGGAGGATGCATATGGTTTTTGCAGGGAGTTAGCCATTCTACTTCCGAAGATCCCATCTCGCCTTACAGCCCTGATGCCATAGTTTGTAGGCCCCCTGCCTTTGCACCCCACACACTGCGCACCCCAAGCCTGAATCCCAAACCACCTTCCAAAACCAGCGCCGAACTTCTCAGGCCCGACTCAAACTCTGAAACCTGACTACAGAGGTCTGAATGATTCGCAGTAACATCTCCTCATCGTCCCATAACACTTACACGAAGGTATTTCTTAAAGACCCCCCATGCTGTGTCCCAGACCCTAAATCTTGAGCGTCCCCGAGCCCCAAGCTGCACCAGCTCCTCACTTGGCTCTGGCAGCAGCTGAAAAAGTCGATTCTAGTAGTCTCTTCTTACAATCCCTATGAAAGTATCTATTCATGTTACATCCCCTCTGCCCACACGAAGAAATCAATCGAACTATTCAGGCCCCTACAGTAGACCCTACCCCACCCTTATAATCAGCAAGAAATTAGCCATCATAGGAACCCCTCAACTCATTATCAAGGACGCTAAAGGCTAAAGTACACCTTAAACCGTAAACTTCCTACACCCTACTCCCTCAGAATAAATCCTTACAGGAACCCTTGAAGGGGCCTATTCTCATCCTCGAGGACCTTGCTTCGTAAGCTCTTATGGAAACCGTCATTGTAGATCCGAAGTTCTCAGTCTTGCCCTGTTTCCAAGTCACCCAGGTCTAGGCACAGCTGTGTCATCGAGCTCTCAGATGGCTGCAGGTAGCAGGGAGTGGGAAGGGCTTAAGTTTCAGGGTTTCAAGGGCTTAGGGTTTTGGGTGGAGGGCTTAGGGCAGCTGAGGCCCGTTTTTGTTGACATTCCATGCGTTAGGGTTCACTGGTTCAGGGGTTCAGGAGTTGGTCGATTAAGAGATTGGCCCGACGGTCAGAGGGCTGAACTCAGGAATTCCGCGGTATGTGTGGCGGTGTCTATGTATGTGAGTGCAGAACAGGTGTATACATGTCGTTTTTTCATGCATGTTTACGTATGTGCATTTAGACTGTTCATCTATGTGGGCTCTTGCGGCTCTAGGGCGTCAGATTTAAGGTCTCAGCCGTGTCGGGAAACCCTGAAGAGTGTCGGGCCAAGGGGGAAGTGCAGACCTTCAACCCTAGACAAAGTGCATGCCTTGTAAGGGTAGCAGTGGACGCTCAAGCTCTGGCAGGAGTATTAAAACAAAACCCGTAACTCTGCAAGGTAGCAGCTGGGGTGCGGGCGGCGCAAGCGCAGCAGCTGACGAGCTAGCATCTTTGCTTTTCCTGCCCGGGCCCCAGCACTTAGGACTTGGCGCTTCTTCCGGGTTGTTGGGTGCCAAGCTAAACCCGGATCAGGATAGGCGTCTGGGCTCCATAAAACTTGAGACCCTCAGCCCAGCACTCCAGCCAAACCCTGCACCTCGGGCAGAGCCGAAACGGCTAAGCTCGGCTACACTCTTGAGTTCAGTTTGTTCGCCTAGCCGAGGATGCTAATACCTCGCTCTCCCTCTGTCTCTCTGTCTCTCTCTCTCTCTTTCTCTCTCTGCTCCGCTCTGTGTCTCTCTCCTTATCGCTCTCCCTCTCGCTCTCGCTTTCGCTCTCTTGTCTCTCTCTCTCTCTCTATCTCTCTCGCTCTATCTCTCTCGCTCTGTTTATCTCTCCATCTCTTTCTCTCTGTCTCTCGCTCTCTTTATCTTTTGCACACTCGGCCTTGGTTTCATCAGCCGCTCCGATTCGGATCGGGCCGACCTCTGTCTGTGCGTATGTTTATACGCATACACTCTTGTACATGCGCATGCTCATGTATGGCGTGCATGCATGCCCGCATGTCCGCATGTCCGCATGCGTATGTATGGACGGGATTTATGTAGGTATGTGCACGTAGGTAGCTAGCTAGGTAGGTCGGTAGGTAGGCAAGCAGGTCGGCAAGGTGGGCAGGTCGGCAGGTCGACAAGTAGGTAAGGAAGAGAGGGAAGTAGACAGGTATGGAAGAGGAGCATCGACATCAAACCTTCACAGTAAAGCCCAAGCCCCCTACATCCTAAAACCCTGAGCTCTAGACGCGAAAGCCCTCCTAAAGCGTTTCAAGCTTCCACATAACCGGAGGCGGGAGCTGCCAGGCACCGCCAACGAGGACGGTCTCTTTTCCGTTCAGGGGTAGTGTTTAGGGTTTAGGGTATCGTAAGGCCCCAAATCTTGGCGGCTGAGTCGGGTTTAACACCAAACTGAGCAAGGGGTTTTTGACACCGACATCGAGGGATAGACCTCGATCGCTTTGCTGATCAGGGTTTGTGCCTTCGCATTTCGGGATTTGAGCTGCCGGGTTCATTTGGGCATTGGGGGGTTTTCAGGAATTCAGTGTTTTGGGTTCAGGGCTGAGGGCTTCAGGCTTTTCGGGTTTAGGCCCTCAGTCGCCAGACCCTTCAACCCCTCCGATTTCCTAAACCCTTGAACCCTAGTCTAAATCCGAGGAGCCCTGACGCCCTAAAGCCTGGCATTTTTCAGTTCTCAAGCTCGAAACCGGAAACCCAATCGCCAGTTCCTCAAATCCAAACCCAGAAACTCACGGGATCAGCGGACGCTGCAAGCAAATCATGGTGGTGATCCTGAAGGTGTAACCGTATACCCTCAACCCTAGCTCTGAACCCGAAACCTTACCTTGCATTCCCCTAGACCTAAACCCTTCTACGGAGGTCTGAATAACGAACTATATCCTTGCATTCCCTACATATTCATATAAGCAGAGCATAGTCGACCCCAAAGCCCAGTTCCAATAAAGTAAGGCCCTAGAGTCAACCCCAAATCTTGGGACGCAACCTTGGTTGAAAGGGCAGATGTAGGCGGTATCGAGTAGTGGCTGATCAAGCTTAAAGAAATCCCTGGAGGTGCTTTATCTTTTCAGCTCCACCAAAGCTACATTCCACCCTAAACCCGCAACACCAAACCCGTAACCCGTAGCCCCGAATCCTGAACCGTAAACCCTCCCAGGACGCCATTTGCAGCCTCTTCTCTAGGTATGGTGTCGTCACGGCCGTGGACATTGTGTCGGCCTCCCAGTGCTGTGCTCTCGGGTTCTGCAGTGTCGACTGTTCCCGAAGCAAAGCAGACCCAAGCTCTGTGCCCGAATTTTTGTCACCGAAGTTAAACCTGGCCCCGTGGTGCCTGAACTGAAGCCCTAAACCACTCTCGCCATAGCGCAGACGTCGCCTAAAGTTCAGGGGATCGGCGAAACATATAACACGGGGACCGGCTCCGTTCCGTGCTCCTGGCTGCTTCCTCAGAAGCCATCAATCCCATCCCCATAGTTCTGCAGCTTCGGATTTCTCGGGGTTTGGGGTTTCGGCTTTACGAGTTCGCCTACGGCAGCCAAAAGAAGCGTGCTCCAATCCGCATCCGCTAGACTGAATTCTCGGCCCTAAACAGCTGCCTTGGATCCCTGCACCGGCAACTCATCTGCACCACACCAAACTCAAAAGCCCAAAGGAAGCAAACGGCTGATTCCTAAACTCTAACCCCACATCCGCCCACAACCCACCTTCAACTTGATTCACACCCGTTGCCAAAGCCTAAACCATCTTTTCCAAACCTCGAAGCTTGAGCCTGAATTCTGAAACAGCAGCCCAAAATCTTAAGGCCGGAGTAGTGAGAAAAAAAGTGTTGCCGAATCCTAATCGCACATTTTTCCTTCATCTATAGCCTCCCCCCGCTCCAAAAGCCCAAAGCCGACTACGGGGAGGCGGAGTCCAGACGATGGCCGCGTGAAGGGCTACGCAGTGGCCTTGGGATTTTGTAGGTTTGTTTTCTCGAAGTCTTTTTTCCTGAGTTGATGAACTGAATTGCAGGGACAATCATAAACCCTAAGCGATATCAGAAGCCCTAGAGGACCAGGACGCGTCTTTCCGAAGAGAGGATACTAAGCTTTTGGGAGCTCGGTGTTTTCTCTGGGGCATCGAACTGAAGCCGGATCGGGGTTCAGGATTTGGGGGCGTAGGGTTTCCATAAACACGACAGCCTCAATCAATGTTGCCGAGGTCATGATGGACAGCCGGGAAAGCGCCCAGCGAGCAAAGGACCTCTCCAGATTCTGCGCCCCGAACCCGAAAGCCTAAGCCCGAACCTTTACACTTAATCAAGCTCTGAATCACGAAATCCCAAGCAACTGTACCCGGAACCTTAAATGCCCAAAGCCCCGGATGAAGCAGCGAGCCGTACTGTCGGCCGCACGTCACAGCTTCTTGGAATTCTGGGCGCGGGGTTTAGGTTTTGCAGGCCCCTTCACCTACCGTAGAGTCGCCGTAAACCCCCAGCCCTGAATCTTGGAGGCTCGAGGCTCCAAATCAATTCGAAACCCACCCTTGCCACGAGTAGTTGAGTCTTAAACGATTCAAGAGCCACCTTGGAAGCTCACTCCAAAAAATGCCTTATGGCTTTATGGCTTCCGCAAAACCCAGCATCCCTCCAAAAGAATGCTTCAGCTCAATCCCTAAACCCACACTCGAAACCCAAAGCCTTACGCCGTACACACACGTCCCGGAGGATGCGCTTCAAGACCGTGAGGTCGACTCTGTTCCACTGTGGATCGAGTGGTCCAAGACCCATCTGCCTCAGGCGAGTTTTGTGACTTTGAAGGCTCAGGGTTTCAGTTTTTAGGGCTTATGGTGTAAGGTTTAGGGTTCAGGGTTGAAGGTTTAGGATTTAGGGTTCAGGACCAAGGGTTTAGAGTTTAGGGTTTAGGATTTGAGACATTCGGTCTTGGGTGCAGGGGTTGAGTTCTACTGGTTAAGGATCTTTTGGTGCGGTTGCACGGACGTCTCAAGAGGTTTGACATGTCAGGAAGGTCCAGAGTAGATTGTTGGGAAGCGGTTTTCCGGTTGTCTGAGGGTTTTCAGAAGGTCTGTTGCTAGGAATTCTGGCTTTTGTGTTACGACTCCTTCTCTGAAAACCCCTTTACGAACCTGAAGTCCTGGACAATCCGAAGTCCTATAGACCCGGAGCTTTGAAGCCAGAGGTGTCGAGCCCTAACCCCCAACCCCAAACAGGAACAAGGAGGTGCATTGTTCTAAACTTACTACGGTTTAGGTTTCTGGGTTTAGAGTAAGGTGCTACTGACCTGATCCCTGATGCCAGGGGGACTATGTTCCGACGACGCTGGGGTATATGGACAGCGCCTGGGGTAATCCCAAAGCCCTACAGCTTAGCCCTCAACGGCTTTGGGGTGAAGGATTCGCTCTTGTTAGCTTCACTTTGAATGTACGGTTACGGGTTTCCAAGCACAGCAAGGAAAGAGGCTGTCCTGGTACAGAGATGATAAGGACAGCTTCAGACAAGAAACCCTACCGTCAGCCGTTTTCCCGGCCAGTTTCCCTGGCCCAGCCCATTGGCCAATGTCGACTATCCAACCTGCTTGCATATGGACAACAGCACAAGACAACAGCAGCGATTAATTTTCTGTCTCAAAGCCCTCCCCCTTGGCTTTTCAGACATAAAGCCATCAAAACCGTTACACAAGCCATTTAAAGACCTTCGGAAAGCCTGATAGAACCAAGCCCCGATGTAAGAACCTTGAAAAAGCCATGGCAGTGCCAGTATGAGCCCCTCTTAAAGAAAACAGGAGTCCGATGGTCTCCTGCAAGATCCCCAAGTTTACGCATTGAGCCCGAGTCCTAAACCCCCCAAGCTCAAACTCCCTGAAGCCAAAGCCGCCAATCTGGACGCCACTGCAGCTTGTCGTGTAGATCTTAGAGGTCTGGAGTTCACCGCCCCCCCTTTACTCGACGATTCTAATCCAAGTCGTGGGCTGTTTAGGCACAACAGCTGAGACGTAGGACGGCCGGCCGCGGCTCGTGGTCGTGGACGTGCCGGGCGACCCTAAAAAGCGGCGTCTCATCGACCGGCTTGCGCGGTGCGCACCGGGCTTTGGAGAAGGGTTCGGGAGGTCGTTCGGGTTTGGAGTTTGGGAGTTTAGGCTCAGAGTATCGGCATAGGGGTTTAAGGGTTTGGGGATCCTAAAGTTTCATGAGTTTTGAGTTGTGAAGGTGTTGAACCTCCGACCGAATGGGTTCGTGGAGGTACGTGGCTTCCGAAGGCCACCCCTTCGAGCAGGTGATCATGGAGAGGGAATCACCGGAGGCCGGAGCTGCTTTTGTCTTGGTGGAGGGGGGGATGAGGGTAAGGTTTCGGGCATTTTGTTAGCTTTGGCCTCGTTCTTTTGATGTAGTCTTTCGGCCATGTTTTGGAATTAATTACGAGTGTTCGTTGGTTATACGATTTCTGCTACTACTCCTGCTAATTACGACTCCGACTTGTTGTCTTCTACTACTACAACTACGACTACAACTACGACTACGGCTACGACTTCGTCTGCTTCTGCTTCTACTTCCACTTCCACTTCCAGTATTATTTCTGTTGCCATTTCTTCTATTTCTTGTGCTATTACCACCACCCGCACCACGACGACGACTACTGCTGCTATTATTATTATTGTTATTATTATTATTATTATTATGATTATTAATATTACTACTACTACCACCACTACTACGACGACTACGACTACTTCTACTTCTTCTACTACTACTACTACTACTACTACTGCTACTACTACTACTACTACTACTACTACTACTACTACTAACTACTAACTACTAACTACTGACTACTGACTACTGACTACTAACTACTAA
>CAJNDV010036607.1:63341-75368 GCA_905221635.1 Symbiodinium sp. CCMP2456 | reverse complement strand
CTCCTCTCCTCCTACTACTACTACTACTACTACTACTGCTACTACTACTACTACTACTACTACTACTACTACTGTCGTAGTAGTACGTAGTAGTAGTAGTAGTAGTAGTAGTAGTAGTAGTAGTAGTAGTCGAGGTGGTCGTAGTAGTAGAACTAGAGAACTAGTGGTACTACTAGTACTGGGAGTAGCAGTAGCAGCAGCAGTCGTTTATTGCTCAGTGAGATTCCGGGGTGTCCTGCTTCGAATCGAACCTGCTTGTTGCTGCTAGCTGTCTTTGACTTCCTTCCTGCTTCAGTAGCTGGCGGCGTCTGTGGCTTTGGGTTTGGGGCCTGTGGTTCAGGCTTTTGGGTGAAGGGTGCAGGGTTTAGGACCTAGGGTTTCGGCCTAGGGCCTACGGTTTAGGCGTCTAGGATTCAGGGTTTAGGGCTCAATTGCGCTACTCTCAGGACTTTCAGAAAATATTCTGCTTCTAAGCGAAATGCAGCGACTTGCAGGAGCAAGTGCCGGTGCCGGCGCCGCCTCCGGCCCCAAACCCCGCCACGGCGGTAAAAGCTTCAAAAGGCCGCCGTTGGGTTGACTTGCTTGCTGTTCTGTGTCTTGCTCTACTTCATAACTTCTGTCATCCTACCAAATCTTGTTACTCCTACTTACCCAGGAACCTACGTTCATCAGTGTTATCCCATTGCCTAGTCTTACTGTTGGCTGTTGCATGCTCCCACTGTCGCCTCTGCCACCATGACCACTGCCACTGCGACTTCCCATGCCGCTGCCAACTACCAGCCACTACGACTTCCGCTGGCATTAGCGCCACTACATCACCATCAACATCATGCTCACTGACCATTTTCACTGCCATATGCATAACTGGCATGCAGAGTCATTTCCCCGATGCTGAGCCACGGTACTGTGTGTGTGTGTGTGTGCGTGGCTCTAAGTCAAGGAAAGCCCTGGTTTTAAACCTCAAACCCTGAACTCTTAACCTTATGATCATGATGATGGTCCTGATTCCCAGTCTCGTGCGAATATAGTGCATCCCAAAAGAGGCATGCTCAAGCTGCGATGACGACGAATCTACACCAAGCAGCCTAAACCGTAACCCCCAAACCCCCTAAACCAAGTTCCTTTTTGGAATCGAGGCATCAGGGCCTCTGCCATGCATTCGGACTGCAAGATTTTTGGGATTGCTCTCAGTGTCCGTGGGAGTGATTTGAAACTGTGTTTCCTGCTTCTTGCCGGGGGACCGCTGAACGACAACTTATGCCTATTCTGGCCCTCTATAACGGCAGGGAGTCTTCCCTGCTCAAATTCCCGAAGATACAACCGTTCAGTGTGGGCTTTCGCGTTTAGGCCGGTGGCCGCCGCAAGCCTTGCATCCGAAATCCGCAGCCCTCAGCAGGTAGCTCCGTCATGCCGGCAAGCTGGAGCCAGGCGGACATTGACGAGGCGGGAATCCGGTTAAAGGTCGCTGTCTCAGAAGCCCCGAGCCCCGACATGCAAGCCTAAAGCCACAAGCCACGGCCTAAACCCTAATTCAGCCTACGCTGACACCTGCCAGCATCGCAATTCTTCATATTAGCAGGTTCAGGGCACAGGGTGTGGGATACACGGTTTGGTCTTAGTGAGTTGAGCATTCACGGCTCAAGCGGTCAGGCTCCCGAAACCCGATCAATCCGAACAGAAGCCCTGGAAAAGCAGCTTCTGGCCGTCAAGAGAAAGATCCGCCTGTGGGGTTTGGGGTGCAGGGGTCGTCGGTTTGTGCATAGGATTCGGGTACTGGCGGTATCGGGAAGTTCAAAACCATACTCGGAAAGCGCGTAGGGCTCATATTCCCTGCCTAGGCCTCAGTCTCTCTATGCTTTCACAGCAATCAGTATTTAGGATCCGCAGACCCTCGTCCAATCATGGTTCCCAGCCTTTTTCGTGTTCGGGGGGAGGACCTGTGCTGCTTCAACACTAAATCCTCCTCCCGGGTCTGGCACGGTCTGATTTTGCCATTCCCTATGTACTTCAAGGACATATTCTGGCCAGACCCCCGTCTTTATGCTTGAAATCAGCAAACCCCCAGACAAAACCAAAGGATCCCAGGATCTTTGGGTTCAATACGATTTTGCCGTTGAGGAGCCTCGAAGATCCCCGGACTTTGCATTCCAAACCCTGAACATCGCTAAACTCCTGTCAAACTCCGAACCCACAAATACCCGTGAAACTTTAGAGAACGTAGTATGAAGGCTTCTGGATTACCGCGCTTCAGGAACTGGAGAGACAGCGCCTCGAAGAGAGGGCAACTCAGGACGAAAGGGTTTGGGGTTTAAGCGGGGGTGAGTTCAATGAGTTCAGACTTTATGGTCATGGGTTTAGGTTTAGATATTCTGTCTTTGGGGTGTGGATTGTCTGGTTTGGGGTTTAGAGTTTATGATTTGGCAAGTTTAAAGTTCATGGTTTCAGGTTTGGCATCGAGGCAAGCATCCATGATCATCCATGTACACCCCGATCCTCAGAGTTCACCCTTCTAAAATCGTAGGTCGCATCCAAACCACCCGCCCATAACGCCGCATTTCCAATGAATGATCGACTTAGTATGTCAGGCTGCTACTGGTGTCATCATGGCTTTTGACACCAATGTCGCTACTACTAGTTCTATCACTAGTATGTTCACCCTTCACCACATCGCTGCCAGAAGGGCTGTTCTCATGAAGGTCATCCCGGTTTCTGCTTCCCACAGCGTTCTTGCTATTGCTATCGTTGCGGGAAGCACTCCAGATGCAGCTGTTGCGGCTTTTGATTGCTATTGGCGTGCTAGCTGCTGCTAGTGTTTACGTGCTGCCCGGGCCTGTAGAGCTTGACGCAGGACGGACCTTTTGTTTTGTTTTGTTTTGGGGGGTTTCTCTTAACTCAGGATCCCTTTTGGTGTCCTCGTTATCCGAGTGACAATCTCTCTTGAAGGCGGGCCCTCATTTCGAGAGCTACGCACTGAGCCATGGAAACAGCTCTCACCTAGGCCACCGTGCAGTTCTATGAATCCATGCAGCGAAGCGAGCCCCTGACTCCAAACTCCTCCGCCCTAAACAACATCGCCCAACGAAGCAGCCGAACGTTTTCTGGAGCCCCGGTAGCATACCCAAAGCTTTTGCATCCAGGAGCGGCGAAAGCGTGATCGAAACCGGACTATGTCTGGAGGCTGCAGCACCGCACAGTGAGCCTTTGTTATCCTAAAGCCCTTGTCTGAAGGGCTCTATAGTAACATAAGTAGGGTTGCCACAGGGTTGTCTAGGGGCGATCGTGTTCTTGAGGTATGAGGTCTTTAGTTTTGCGCGACGGCGTGAGGGTTGCGTTCAAAAAAGATGTGGGTCAGGGATTTGGGGTTTTCTGCAAGGTTCATGGATAGTTGTCAGCAGACTTACAGGGACAGGAGCTGAACTATGGTTCTAAGATGTTCTAAGTAACTTGTCATAGCTATAGCCACCAGGCTATACACTCTACTGAGAATTATTTTCAGAGTTTTCAAGGTAGGGTCGAGGCTGAGGGTTCAGGGCTTGAGCATCGAGAGCAGCAGCGTTAGGGTTCGAGGATTTCCGACTTTGGGGTCGAAAGTTGTAGTGTTCTTGTGTTAGATGCTTGGAGGGTTTGAGGAGCTTAAAGGTGGTGGTTGTTGTTAGGCTCAACGAAGGAGCCGCTGGCTCTTGCATCGGAGGGTTCGGAGCGGCTTGCAGGGTTGCATACGGGTATCCTGTGATCGAACTGTCGAGAAAAGAGCTGAACCTTCTTCCACTGCCTGATCTCTTGCATCATGTGATGTTTGACGCTGCGCGCACCGCTGTTCGAAACTTCCCTAACCAGGTCTGAAGTTTTGTAGAAGGCCGGTTTTGCGACAACTGCCCGCAGACCAGAAGCCTTAAGGCCTTAAGCAACCCTAAAGCTGAAAGCCTGACCCTAAACCTTGCGGTGCAGGCAAGCGCCTGAGTGACGAGGCTCGGAGTGCAGGTGTAGCTGGGTACGCCTCCAAGTCGACGGAGCCGGATTATTCAAGATCAGCCACATCAACAGGCATAAAATGCAGCAGTGCTAGCAGCTGTAAGATGATGGTCGTGACGAAGAATAGATGGTGATGACAGTGGTCATGATAATGGTGATGATGACAGTGGCGGTGGTAATGATGTTGATATTTAAGTGTTGTGAAGGTTAGCGATGAGTTGTCAAGTGCAAGACCAGTGCCGGAAAGCTGCCGTAACCCGACAAAGCCTCACCTGCCTTGACTGGGGACCTGCCCCCACGCTTCCCGAGAGCTCTAAAGTTACTTTGCGGGATTCCTTGTTAATGGTGTTGGCTGACCTTACGTTCTAAGCTTCTTATCTTTAGCCCCAGCCGGAAAGGGATGTGGTGAGTTCCTCACGGAACCCTTCAGAGTTTGTTCACTTACGGTGAAAGATATTTACGGGCATGTATCTGTATCATCGTATTACCAGGACCGGTTCGTCGAATCTCGGCCGGATCCATTCCAGGAATGACCCTAATCCTAGACCCACAGCCCACAAGGCCCAGACCCTGAAAGCCCTGAACCCCGAAACCCGACTCATTCATTCTCAGATGCTCAGTTCGTTCACCTCTGTTTCGATTGTGGCAGCTTTTCTTTCCTCTCACGGCTTTAGCCGTGACTGGCATTTATGAACTGCCAAATGTCCTGGAGCGACTACTGTCGGGAGAATTTCGATTCATGGGCGCTTGAAACCATAAACCCCCGGAAGCCCTGAACCCTAGAAATTCCGAAGCCCGTAAAGCCCCTATACTCTAAGCCGTCAACAGGAATGGAACGCTCTAGAGCAACTGCTACGCTCCGTGACCAGCCCGTGGCTGAGTATTCCAGTCTCGTTGATATCCATCCTTGTCATTGTTACAGAAAGGAATGTGAATTTCAGGAACACTCATGTGGTTGTGGTTGCTTTTGTGCTTCTTCCTCTTCTTGTTGTGACCTCTCGGACACAGTTGTAACCATCCTCATAAAAACGATGGTGATGATGACGAAGGTAAAGAATGGCGATGGTGATGGTTGTGATGATGATGGCGACGATGACGAAGGCCATGGTGATGATGACGATGATGATGATGATGATGATGACGGTGGTGATGATGATGATGACGATGATGATGATGACGGTGATGATGATGATGATGACTGTGGTGATGGTGATGGTGATGATGATGATGATGATGATGAAAATAGTGATGGTGAGGATAATGGTGGTGATGGTGATGAGAATGATGGTGGTTGTTGTGATGGTATCAACATCATCATTGTCATCGTTGCCAATCCTCGTTATCATTTTCATCATCATCATCATCATCATCATCATGACCATCGCCATCATCATCATCATCATCATCAGCACCATGATGGTGATCATCACCCTCGTCACCACCACCATCATCGTCATCGTCGGCCCTCCTCCTCCTCCTCCTCCTCTTCGTCATCATTACCATCATCATCACCGTCGTCATCATCATCGTGACCATCAAGATCAAGACCGTCATCACCATCCAGCATCATCATCTTCGTCGTAATCATCGAAACAGCATCGTCATCATCATCGCCATCATCTTCATCGTCATCGTCATCCTCATCATCATCATCATCATCATCTTCACTATCATCATCTTCACTATCATCATCTTCACTATCATCATCATCATCATCATCATCATCTTCACTATCATCACTATCATCATCATCATCATGATCATCATCATCATCATCAGCATCACCACCACCACCACCATCATCATCATCCTCGTCGTCGCCGTTGTATATGTGAATTTCCGTCTCCTTTCTGTCAATGTCGTTGTCATTGCTGACCCAAGGCTCAAGGGCCTCCGTGCTGGAAGCGATGGTCTTTTGCATGGACAAGAGCGATTGGGTTCCGCCGGGAGGGGGGCGGGGTAATCTGGGTGACACCCTGAAGCTTCGATATCAGGCTTGATGGGTTTCGGGTGAGGAACTCCAGTTTTCCAGCGGGTCTCTTTTGGGCGGGGATTCAGATTTCTGATCCAGACGATCGAGTTTGCACCCAGTGGCCTCATTCAGTGGGTAAGCCATAAATTATAAATGTACGCATAGATATGAATAACACACACAGACACACACGCACATATATATATATATATATATATGCTCTGTGTACACACATGTATATGAGGCTTCTTTTGGGCCATAGGTTCAGTGTTCTGGATGCGTAGATCCGACGTCAAACGCTCATGCTTACGTACCTTCTGAGCCCTGAAGCATGCACCCGAACCCTCGAAGCTCTGGTTCTAATGACAGGCCATCGAGATCGCAGAGACTGTCGCGGAGTCGTTGACTATCGCAGAACCCTGAGAACAAAGGGTGTACTTTCGCGGTCCGAGCATTCTCGCCTAATAGTCCTTGTATGCACTAACAAATATGTGCCTGTGTTTCACTACATTAGAACATATTATAATGGAGTATAATACATTACAATATACTATAAAAATAGAATCAGCTTCAGGGGTTGAGGGTTCAGGGTTGCAGGCTTTCGGGGGTTCGGGTTCAGGGCTTGTTAGGGCTTGTGCTTAGGTCCGTGCTCAGGTTTAGTTTAGGGTTCCGGGGCTTTGCGCAGAAAGTGCCTGCAGGGGAAGGTGTTATGAAAGACTGCAGCAAGACACTACAAAACCCTTGATTGAGGATTATGCCTCCAAGCGCATTTAAGTTCACAGGTTGGAGTATGTCTCCGGCAGTGACGTTTACAGCCTAGATCGTACTCCCTCATGACGGTAAGGGAAAGCTCTGGCGGATTCTTCCAATCGCATATAAGCTGCTGTGAGCCTTCCTTGCGCGCAATAACGTCCGCATTGAGATCCAAACTCTACACCATGACACCCGCCTGAGGTAGAAACCGAGATCCCGCTCAAGGTGGCAAGGCCGGGTTGCTGTTGGCGCAAAGGTCTCATGTCTGGGGTTCTGCGAGAGGCTTCTGGTTGTCAGTGACATCCTCCACAATACGACCTCTGCGAAGCCAGCAGCTTGGACGTGCCCCAGGGAGGGTCGAAGGCCGGATGTGCTGTGGCAGACTGTATCGGGCCGCACAGCGCTTAGGAAAATAGCCCTTGCATGCCCGACGCCGGTGCAGCAGCCGGATCAACGAACCTCGTGGGGGAATCATGCTTTGAACGAGAGCTCAAGGCATGGCAGTCACGCTCCAGAGCATGCATAGGATGCTGTCTTCGAAACTTGAAATAGTGGTATAACCCTTGCAGGAACAGGGGGAATTGTTGTTCAAGCCTTTGAGCCTGGCTTTCAGCTGTGGCAACACCCTCAATGCGGTTCCGGGCCGAGTCTGCTACATCATGCCGAAACGCCATACACCTCATGCGCCAACACCCTGATCCTCTAAAGAAGTTTTGGAACCTCTATCAAGTCTGCCTAGAAGCCAAACAGAGCCCATGAAACTTTAAGCCTGCAGCCTCAACCCTGAGCTGCAGCGCAAAGCTTCAAAACCCTGCACCAAAATTCGATGCAGGTACAGGCGCGAGTTTGAGAAGTCTTTGCCGGACATCTTTGAGCAGTTTGAGATAGGCATCGGCGGTTAAGCGTGATTTGAGTTTTGGGTTAGGGGTGGGGGGTTTATTAGGGTTTTGATTCGAAGTTTTGCTGTTGAGGATAAGTTTTGGGTTTCCGGTTCAGTGAGCTTGGGCATGGAGTGATCAAGAGGAGCTTGGGTTCAGGGATTTGTTTCGTTAGGGAGAGGCTTGGGCTGTGCTTTTCTTGTGGCTTAGGGGCTTGAGAGTCCAAGGCTTCGGCGGTTAGGGGCCTTGCTTGGACTTTCCGGGCGTGTTGTGTTTTCAAAGCGTGGCCACATTCCTTTGCTGCATTCTTAGGTCTCGGGTTGTTGAGCCGATCCGTTCTTGGGCGTAAGGCAAGACAAGGTCTGTTCTTGTTGTCTGGATGAGGCCAGGAGTCCTCATCACTGGACAATGGCTACTAGACTGTTTGTGTTGTTGCTGTGGCTTTGAGTCAGAGGATCTGCACGCAGTCTTCTTAAACGTGCATCATTGCACTGCATTTCCCACTTTATTTGGGTCCTCGCAATGTTTCCAGTGTTTGTATCATGTTCTGAGATGTCTTCACAAATTTTTGCAGGCTCTGAACTTAGACTCTACCTGTCCACGAGTCCTGACGGTCCTGACGAGTACGATAGTACTGCCATATAGTTTGTCAGCAGCATTGTCACACAGCACCTGTAGATTACAACGAGCTTGCCTACGGTGCCGGACCATGCCCGGGAAATGCGGCAACAGATCACAGCACGGTGGCATACAGCGCCAGCGAAATCTTGCGGGCAATGATTACATGATATGTGTGCTGCAAAAAACCGGTTGTAGTCTTGCAATGTCAGTGCGACTCCCAGCACCATTGCGCTTTAGAAGCACAGTACATGCAACAAGGACTAGCATGCAATCACACGCAACCCTTCAATCATGTAATCTTACTGCAGTAGCATCGTAGTCGTGCAGCCATGCTTTCTAACATCGCAAGACCGCAGCAAGACAATGCAGCCATCACCAGGTGCAAGGCAGCACTCTTCCATTGAAGCAAAGCATCGTTACGATAGTACGAAGGTATGAGTTTCGTAAGCATAGTTTAGATGGAGCATGCTGTTTCCAGCATCGAGTTGCAGGGTTGTAGAATCATGCCGATATGTGGTGTGATCATCCACTTTGACCTTTCGTAGTTCCACATGATTTCACCATTGCGAAAACAACAATGTGATGGTCCGGAGTCCCGAAGTGGATTCGAATTTGTAGTCCCCATAGGTGTGCATATAGGAAACCGGTCTGAAGCTATATGAGCATCACGAAAGAACATACGCTCTGTTAGCATCACGACAAGTCTTGGGCTCAAACTGACGTTACTCATAATCCGAAACCGAAAGCTAAAAACCTCCAGCTCTGAACCAAGCCCAAGGCTCTCCAACCCTAAGCCGGTGAAGCCTAGGTCTTAAATTCTGAGCCGGAAAACCGCGAGGTCTCAGCCGGTCAGAGAGTAAGATCCAAGTGGCGCAGGCTAAGGAGCAGGCCAGCAGCTTGAGTTAAGGCTTAAGGCTTCCTACAGTACGCTTTGGGGTCTATAGGGTTTCTATGCGAGTTCTATAGGGAGGGTTTAGAACATTACTATTCAGGAGGAGGTTTTTGTACTTCTATACTTCTGAGACTTCATGCTGAGGGCTTAGTCTGTGACGCTCGCTGTATGCAAAATGCTCCAGATAGGGGAGTACTTAGAAAACCACGAGGCCTTACAGCAAACCCGAGACTTTTAAAGCCTGAACAGTAGGATCCTTATCGCAAGGGCCAAGAATGGGGTACACTACTGTACAATACCATACTGTACTGTACTATGCCATACCACACTACGTTAGACTACACTCTACTATAATATACGATACGATAGTCTGCCATACTAGGCGATGTAAAGCGCGACAGTATACGTTCCTGCATACGGTACTACACTATAAAATACAATACGATACTATACTATGCCAGATTCTACCCTGCCTTGGCTATATACTTGCCAAAGCAGGCTACACCAAACTATACCGACCTGTGCCATACAATGGAGTACACAACGATTCTATGCTATGCTTTGCTGTGCTGTGCTATGCCATGATGCTATCCGATGATACCCTATCCTATACTGTGTGTGCTGTGCTAGACTATGCTGTAAATTGTTGTTTTGGATAACCATGCTATGTTGTGTTCCATTATACTGTTCCTTGTATGCCCCATTTACGTACTAATCTGTTTATCGACCTACTTACTTACAGCTGTAGGGTATAGGGCCAAGCTTTTCTGTTGGACATGGCTTGGGTTAGAGGTTCCGCATTTCATAGGTGTGCTCACGCCTGCTTTCCAGTTTCGGTTCTTGCACCAGCATAACTTGGTAGATCCCGAAGTTGAGTCCATTATCGTAAGAGTACGACACCTGAAGCCCGAACCCCAAACCCTCATGCCTAGCCGTTGGGTTCTTTTCTGAACCCACGGAAGGTTGCTCTCATTAATCTGAGCCGTGTGCTTTGCGGGTTTGCGTCCGTAGGCCTCTGCTGCTGAAGGCAGTGATCCTGCACCCAAAACCCGATCGTGACGGACATTGCTTCGGAGTTGGATTCCCTGGATCTTCCGCCTTTGTAGGACGAGACCGCCAACCCTAAACCTGATACCCGGAAACCCTGTCCGCCTGCCGCAGATTGCCAAGATCCTCAAAGTGTGGGAGGTCTGCCACCCAGGGTAACGCTGCAAGTGTACAGGTGTTCGTGGAATTTGGTGGTCCTATAGCTTACTTCCTGGCCATCCCAATATAGATCACAACGAGTAGGATGCTTGACATCAGGGCCTGAAAAGGGGAGCCTCTAGTACGAGAGGTTCAGGGCGATGTAGGGCTTTAGCCCCAAACTCGAAAAGGATTAAAATCGAGGTCTGGATAGTTCGTGCTAATATAGTTTTTTTTTTCTTTTTTTTTTTTGCCTAGGGGTGCTAGGGAGTTTGTTTCCCCTATTGTCCCTATATATATATATATTTATACTTATATACGTATCTACTACAAGATGGCCCCTGGGTTCCTAAATAGTGGGAAAGCCGAAGCATGCTTCATCAAGCAGTGTAAAGCCCTAGATGTCTCATCAAGCCCTGAAACCATGAACCCTACACCCTTAAACCCTTGCTTCGGTTCAGACAATTATGGGCAGGGGCACAGAAAAACCCCAATCTAGGGGCCTTAATAATTAGAATAGGGTTGGGCGGTATATTATACTATAATTATAATAAGGAACCCGAAAACTCTCTTCTAATTATTCATGCCCCTACATTAAACCCTAATAAACCCTGAGGACTGGGGCCTCTTCCCTCCGCAGTTTCTGCGGGGTCTCGAGGTGGGCACAGAGGAAAGTTGAATGTGGTTTCTTAGAGTTATGGTACTTGATGTAGGGGTCGAAAAAAGCACATCCTAATACTTAGAGTTTACATTAGGCGTCCCATAGTAGCTGAAGTTGACAAATGGGCACTTTTTGGCAAGTACTTTTGTGTAGAGGGTTTAGGGTTGCGGGTGAGCATGGTTTGGTTAGGATTTGGGTCGACGAAGTGCCTTATTGTGGGTATTGAGGCTCTAGAGTTTTGCTTCCGCTCATATACAGTTCTTTGCACCCTCGAGTTCGTCACCCGGTAACCTTGGTCGCAGGGTTTAGGTTTTGCAGCTTAGGGCTATGTGTGAGTTTCAGCTACCGCTCTCGTTTTGATAGGTACTTACATGCAGCTACAACTTGTGTCTTGCCGGGAAGATCAGAACCGCAACGGTTTGAACAGGCTAGTGTACATTTCTGCATAAACATAGGAGGCTATACCACGGCACCCTGCTCTAAACATTGAGGTAATCTTACCTGGACCATGCGTGCCAGGCTTCCGTAATGGTCGGCGTTCGTCGCCTAAGGCTGGCCCATCTCGCAGCAATCAGAGGGTGTAAGGTCTAATGTAGAGGCATCAGAAGTCAGCCTCAGCGAGGGAGCCCGGGTTCTTAGCCAGCATACCCGACCTAAGCCCACGAAGCACTAGTAGCAGCAATAGGCAAGGCTGCTGATAGAAGACGCAGCGAAAAGGACAAGGGCAAAGAGCGGGGGTATTTACGGCCTTATGTACGTTTCGAGAACCAGCGTTTTTGTCCCAGAATTGCGGTGACACAGTGACCACAAGGGGTAGGCGAGATTATCACATATTTGTATACGTTTTCGAAAATAAAAAGCACTTGGGCCCGGGGCCCTGACGCGCTGGTGCCTCTTTTGTTCCAGCCCCCCCCCCCGTGGCCAGCCTAAACCGGGTCTATTTAGCAGCTGGAACCGTGGGTTTTCAAAGTGTCTATTGAGTATTCTAGGTTATGTATGAAAGTAACACGTACGGGGAATCGGAATATGGAAAATAAAACTGTATCACCTTCGGTGAGTTTCGTCATACATCACATTCACGACCATGGCCAAC
>CAJNDV010036607.1:23570-63241 GCA_905221635.1 Symbiodinium sp. CCMP2456 | reverse complement strand
CCCCCCCCCCCCCCGCCCCCCCCGCGGACAACATCTGAGGTTTGACTCCGAACTTTCCCGCTGAGGTGTAGAGTCTAGAGTAGGGGTTTTTGATATGTAGGATTTTGATATTTGAGGATCTCGGGTTCGGGGTCTCCAGACAGGCCATGACTTTCGGGGAGTTGATGTGGCCTCCCCGAAGTTTGGGTGTCGGCCTGTTGGTGAAGCTCGACCGCGCTAGATTTAGATTTCGTGTTTAGGGACATCTGTTGCCGCACACCCCCTGCATTTGTGAGATCATTCTTGAACCGACACCTTGCAAGCAAAATCCCACAGTCCAAGAGGGAATGAGTATTTCAGGTCATTTGGGCTTTCAGTTTGTGGGGGGCTGCGGGTTTAAGAGAGGAAGTCTCAGGTGCGCTTGTGCAGCACCCAGAAGCTTTCTCATTGGTCCTGTTCGCTCACAGGGCCCTCGCGAGCAAGGGCGACTCTTCTCGCGAACCTGTGTGGCACCTTCCCTGGCGCATTTCATCATGGGGATTGTTCTGAATTCAAGGGTCTCGAGCTTAAGATGCAGGAGCAGTGTGCGATTTTCTCGGCGAATTTGGGTGTAGTCGTTCAGCTTCACGATTGCATGGGTTGTCAATGGCTTGGGGCTATATAAGGGGTAGACCGGTAGGGACGGCTACCTAGGTTGCATGCGCAGAAGCATGTGAACAAGGCGATGTCGTGTTTTAAGTCATATGAGGCGCACCGAGACCCCAAGTCACGCACAACCATGAACTCTAAACCCTAAGCCCTGGTTTAGGGTTTAGTTTGCAATTTAGGGTCAATCCTGAAACCTGAAGCCCGAAAAGGTTGGAAAGTGCTGCCTCAATCTCAGCAGAGGGAGGCCGAGGCAAACTCCATTGCAACCTGCTCAAGAGATGGCGAAAGCCCCTCTGTGGCGCCGTCACAGCTGGGCTGAGAGAGATTTTTTGCAGGTAAGTTCAAGAGTCTAGACTCTAATCTAAGGTCAGTAGCTCACGTGGAATACAGCAACACAAATGACAAGCCCATGGCTACTTGTTGAGACCTCTGTACTATCATTCTGACTCGTTCCGGGTGCTTGCCCTACAAGACCCTACATATCCTACATATTGCACGGTCGATGCGCGGCACGGAATATCCGCCACGAGAAGTTCTGCACCGAGACCGTGTCCTTTCAGTACGAAGCCCTCGCAATGTATTTAGTCACTCCCTCGATACTTATTCAACCCCGGTTCTCCCTAAACCCTAGCCCCAATGCCAAAAGAACCAGACCCCAACATGCCAGAGCGAGGTTAGAGCCGAAACTGGCAGATTGGAGGCGGCAGCACTTCTCGCAGGCAGGGCCCTTTTAGAGGTGTTTGGTTATCTTGATTGGGCTCTGTTGAGACCAGTCCTGCCTTTGCAGAGTCTTTGCAGGTCCTGCGGTGCAATTCTGGTCTCATAGGCACATATGGGTTTCTTGAAGTGAAGCGTGCTTCTGCATGAGTCTAAAGCTTTAAGGGGGTATGTATAAGCGTTGTCATATGACTCTGCCATATTAGAGTCCCTTCCTAATCTAATTCTACCATAACATCGACGAAAATCCTTATTCGAACAAATCAAAGCCCCTGTATTCGGATTCGGTAGGGATTTCACGAGCAACATCGGTTCGTTTGCTTGTGTTTTCTGAACAGGAGTTTGTGGGGCCGTGACAGGAAGACTGTGTGTGGCTTCGGAGTAGAGTAGTTTGTGCATGGCATGCTTTCGTAGCATTCCCCGTGTACCCAAAACATCGCGCAGCACTGCAGCACCCCAAGACCTAAAGCTAAGACCCCAAAGCCAACACCTCCAATTTCTGCAAGCTTAAACTGCACTGCTGACAGTACCCAAAGCCCCAGCCTGGAACCCTGACAGTTGGAGAAGATGTGCCGGGCACGGGGCCTCCGGGGGTCCACTGCGCACCTCGAGGCCTCTGCGCAGCCCGGGGGCTCAGTTTGTCAAATGGTGGGGTTTGGGTTTGCCTGAACCCCTGCGATCTGCACATGCTGGCAACATGCTTCTGGGGTTTCTCTCAGTGCCTTCCTTGTCCGAGCCCGTCGGCTCAAGGCAGTTCGTCTAGCTTTTCGCAAGTCGGTTTCTGGCTTGAACGGGCTAGCTCTCGGCTTCAACCCTTCGGCATCCTTTCAAGCTAAGCCGGAAAGCCTTGGCTTTCGGCTTCGCAACATGGCAACGGGCGAGGGCCGGGAGGAAATGGTGGGGATCTTCTTGCGCAACATCCCCGCGAAGTGTGACCAGGGAATCTTGTGCGGTTTCCTCCACACAAAGGGTCTCACGGATTTTGAGATCGAGATGGCGCTTTTTCCAGATGGCAAGTCACGGGGGTTTGCTGTGATCCATTGCTGCCAGACGTGTGTGCAGACGTTCGTCGGCAAAGTTCACGGAGAGTTCGTCCCGGGTTTCGGAAAGACAACTCCACTTTGCTGCGAGGCATTGTGGGGCAAGGGCCCTCTGAGATACCGTCAGAGTGCATGCGTCCTGCACGGAGAGCCGACACTGCCTGTGCCACCCGGACCTTGTGGATGTCAGACTAGCGCTTTCAATCCAAACACCATGGAGGCAGGTTATGTTGGACCGACTGCATCGGGCAGTCCGACGACCTTGGACCAGCGGCCAGCTTGCACGATAGTATTAAGCGCCGAGGGGAAACTCAGCTTTTTCCTTTAAGCGCAAGGCAAGTCGTCAAGTGGCTGCTTCCTGGGTAAGAGTCCAGTCTTACCTGCTTTTATTAAGGGCGTGTGCCAGTTTGTTTTCTGGATGTTCACGCTGAGTAGTCTAACTTCGCATGGTGAGCGGTGAGCTCTCTTGGCTGCATGCCCGCTCGCGTGCACGCACGGCCTGGTTTCAAGAAACCTAACTCCGTCGGAGATTCTGTGATCCTGTAGTCTATATTTTCTGTCATTGCCTTCGAGGCAGTGTCAGAGCATAAGGGCTTCTCCAGAGTTTTAGTGCGCCGGACAAGACGTAGCCCTGTGACCATTGAGGGTATATCTTAGGCTTCAAAACAGACCCGAGCCTCCGAATCCTATGCACTCCAAATGTGGTTGAGTCTTCCGTGATGTCCGTGCGTCGATGTGCAACCAGTTTGCAACTGCAGGCAGGTGTGCATGCTGATTTAACAGCTGTTTGTGCCACCGCACAGATGACGGCACTTTCAGTACTCAATAAGTCAATACACATTCCATCACAATTCGTCTGCAAGCCTACCGGGTGCAGGACGATCAGACCCTGTCGACACTATGGCAGGTTTGATCTGATGAATCCTATGCACCCCCCAAATTCGAGCACAGTTCGTCTCTGTATCAAGTTTGAATTCAGATGGCTTTTCGTGCAAAGAACGCGCGCCGCCTTTGATCCAGGAACTCGAGATTATCTACAAAGACTTTCGACCTGGTTTCGCCTTTGTTTGCAGCAGCAGCGAGTGAACGATATTCAGGGTTCGGAGGTGAGTTCCGGAAGGCGGGTGCTCCCACAGACTCTGCTTCGCATCCTGCGAGCGTGGTCCGCTGCAAAGCCTTTCAACTTTAAGTCCTCGGTTCAACTCGTGTGTACAGCGTGCCAGAGCCGAAATTGGCAATAGGTTTGGGCTTCTCCGTTGAGGGTTTCCGTGCTTTGCTGTTCCTTGATGGGTCTCATTTCTTGATTTTCACGACTGTCTGTCTTTGAGCACGTCGCGACCAGTCATGCGCCTCTATGATCTGACTGTGGAGGCTCCCCAGCTTCACCTGGTAAAGCCCAGGGACCCTCAAAGAGAGAACCCGAGGCTCAGCTTGGAAGAGGCGCGCAAGGAGTGGCTGATCGACCGGCTCGCCGAGCTCTTGGTGTTCGGGGTTGGATGTAGGGGGGGTGCGGTGGGTTTAGGGTTCAGGGTTTAGGGTTGTGGGTTTGGGGCTTTGCTTGAATGTGGGCATTGGGTTTAGGTTTCTTGTTTCAATTCGGTTTGTTTTTGGGCTTAGGGGTTAGAGATCAATTTTCGGGCGGAGCTGTACTTGGGAGTTGTACAGGGAACCCCCAAATGCATAGCCTGGGTCATCGCATAGGAGGTTTTTTGGGCTTCATGAAGTTTCGTGGCGGGTTTGTAGGGGTTCATGGGCTTAGGGTTTGACATTTTTTTGTGGGGGGATGTGGTATTGATGGGTTTGTTTCAGGTGCTATTACTAGGAAGGGGGTTTATTCATTTGGGCTCTGCATTGCAGGTTTGTGGGAGGAGGCTTTGGGATATCGAAATCTATGGTACATTCCACGTCCAGCTTTTCACCACGTGTTATGTCTGCCATGTCTGAACTCTACTGCAAGCTTTCGAGTAGGGTCTGCCCATTGGCAGCTCGGTCGGCATGGTGTCAGGGCAAGGATTCTTGCTCCCAGTGCAGAGGACGATATCAGCTTGAGCTACGGGTGAAGGAGGGTGAGGTTGTCGTCCCTGAATGCTACAAGTTTGGCAGCGGAGCATACGTTGCTTTCAACTACCCGGGGAAGACGAGGTTCTCAGCCTCAGAGTATAGAGGACTAGGTGGCTCTGGCCGCCACTGTCCCGCTGCGTCCGCCGGGATGCCAAACTCGTTGAACAACCCAACCTCCTGACTCTACAACTTAAAACTTGGTCTCGCCACAGTTCAGCACACATGTCGGGTGAACGTCGTGCTCCGGCCACAGTCCCATGAGCCGTGAAGTCGCTCGACGTCTCTAAAGTCATAGCACCCTACCTGCCGTTACATGAGGTTTTGTAGTTTTTGGGTGTTAGGGTGTTGTCCGGATGTGGTGGGGCCTGACCGTGTCTTCTCTGTGTTTTTTCGGTGTCTACGCTGGCACAAGCTTTACTGTGAACTTTGAGCTCGGTAACGTGCCATGCTCTGTAAGACGCGAACATGGAAGCCTCAAGGACGAGTGCTGAGTAGCATTGATCCTCTAGACTCCCTCTCTCGCTGGCTCTCTCCCTCTGGCTCTCGCTCGCTCTCGTTATCCAGCTACATATCCAACCAACCGTGTTGTGTGTAGGCCCCTTTCCCCTTACCTAAACCCAGTAAATCCTGAACCCATCGCCTTGAACAGACCAGGTGACCTATGAGCTGCTAGCTCATGAGAAGGAGCAGGCTATCACCAACGGAGCGTTCTACAGTTTCCGAGATAGCCAAGCCTAAGCTTATCCAGTTTCGATGAGCTTGTCTGTTCTGGAAAGAAAGTCTTGTAGGGTTCTGAAGGGGCTCAGATAGTTTAAACAGGTCTGGGCGGCTGTTTAAGTTGCATTACGCGGGTCGTTCTTGCAGAGTTCGCGGGCATCCAGCGCTGAAGCTTCACTTAGTGCTCGCCAGTCGTAGCCTCGCCAGTCGTAGCTTCGTTGGTTATTTGGAGGATCGCGCACTTCGTAAGTAGGGTTGTGCTGAGGACTTGGGAGACATGTATGTACGTATGTATGTATGTATGTATGTATGCATGTATGTACGTATGTATGTATGTATGTATGTATGTATGTATGTATGTATGTATGTATGTATATATGCATACACCTATAAAACCTATATGAATATAACTACAAAGCTGAACATACATAAATTTCAAACAAACTTCAACCAACACTTTCAACTCGACGCAGCCCCCACCGATCTTCCAAGTAGCCGCATACCCACTTCTTGGCCGGCTTGCGGGTTTCCGGTCCAGGGCTTTAATACAAAAGCCGGAATACTTACCAAAATTATTCCTTAGAGTTCCATACTGAGTTTTAGTACAGTATACCCTACGCACAAACCCCCATTCTACCTATTCACGCCCCTATGTTAGATGTGTGTGTGGCAGATTCTGTAGACGCCCAGTAATAAATGCCCGTTCTTTACGGGCCTTACTATCAGAAGTCCAAGGAAGATATTCTTTATGAGGGGAGGCGGGTTCATTCATCAAGGTCTACATTGCAGCTTTCTGGAGTCTCCTAAAGGTCTTATGAAGTCGGGGCAGCTTGGCCGGAACCTGAAATGAGCCTGCAAGAGGAGAGCCTCTTCGAGGTCTGACCCACGTCGTGCCTGCAACTAAGTGGGGTTTGACAATATCCAATATAGGGCCTGAACAGTCAGATTCAGGGTTGGGAGATTTGATATCCTAAATATACAAAAAGACTCTATGTAGTAGTACTTGTAATCGTTCAGGCCCCTATAGTACATCCTTCTGCAATCCTTTGCTAAGCTCGTAGATGCCGCAGTATCAGACCATCGCTGCAAGCGTTAAGCAAAGGGCCACCCTAAACCATCCTCAACAACCCGACAGTACACCGTAACCTGTGCATCCCGAAAGCCTGGAACCACGAAAACAGGCCACAAACACGTAAATATCCCAAGCAGCTCTAAAGTAGTTGAAACACCCAGAAAAGCCCTGGAGCACCCAAGACTTCAACTCGCGGCAGGCGCGGATGCAGGCGGCGAAGGAGGAAGCTGCAGCAAGACTCGCCAGGTCCCGGACGATGGATTTGGATTCCAGAACTCTCGACCCCCAACCTCTCAATCCTGCAGCATGAGCGTTAAACCCTAAAGCTTTTATGGCTCCCGAACCCGGAACCGAAGTGTATTAGGGGCTTGCATTCCCTCCGGCCAAACTGTATATGGGCTTAACCTTTGAAGTCATCCTGCGCCCTTAACCCCAAACTCGTTGCCCCAACGAGATTTGGATCCGTGATGCTGAACATCCTTACATCTCAAAAAACTGATTAACCTAAGGCCCTGCAGGTGAGGACGAAGCGAAAAAAGTTCTTGGCAGCCTAAATCCGAGACCCGAAGCCTTCAGCCCTCAACCCCTAAGCCCCAAACGCTTACTATGTCCAAAACCCGGCAGAGACTTGGTTCATCCTAGCGCCAGGCGGAAAAGCCGCGGGATGGAAGACATCGATGGCGAGGCTACTTTGGGCTTGGTACGGTACTGGATATGTTGTTGTCAGTTTACTTGGGATCATTGTGAGTAGCAGTGCTACCCTGCCCCTGGGACGATCGGTGTGGTGTTTTGCTGCAGCGAATTGCTGTTGTTGCCATCGCTACTGCTGTTTTAATCTGTGCGTTTCTGGGCAAGACCATGAATGATGAGCTTTTTTGCAGAGCATTATGCCTGTTGCCGGTATTATCGTCACTGCTGAGAGTGTTTTGTTTACTTATATATGGCTAGAATTAAACCTACTGCTACCGCTTCTCTTTTGTTTCTTGTGATGCTGGTAGTTGGTAGTCAGGTGTGGTGGTGGTGGTTGTTGTTGTTGTTGGTGGTGGTGGTGGTGGTGGTGGTTGTGGTGGTGTTGGTGTTGGTGCTAGCAGTATCCCGCAAGCTGTCTTGTTCCAAGCCATAGGCGCTAAACCGTCCATTTCAATATCTGAAACCCTTACAGTCCCCGCCCGTAAGTGCGACAGCCCCGAAAACGCCATACCCGTAACCACCACCCGTCAACCGTATGATAGGGGACCTGACATGGCCCCTAAATACCAGGATCCGCCCAGGATCCGTGTCAGGGGAATCCTTGCATAAGAAGCAGCTAGTTGTAAGAGACCCCTGCGCTGTATCATCTGTACGAAGCCGCGAGGACCTCGCGGATGGATTTCCGATGGACGATGCCGAGCTGGATGGAGAACCCCTGGAGTTATCCACGCCAGGCCGGCAAACACACCGCAGTCAAAGCTGAGCAACGACAGAAGTCGTCGCGGTGTCGTCGTCCTCCTCCCCTCGTGGTGGTGTTGGATTGTGGTGTTCGTCGAGTTGGTATATTTCAGAACTTTGCCACTTCAGCTCGCCAGTGGCTCCATGGTTCTTGATTGCGCTCTTCGGGTCCAGGATGTCAGGTTTAGCTCCGAGGCTGGTTGGCTTTCGTAAGCAGTCTCTTATCGACGTAGTTGTCTGCCTACCTTTGTCCAACATGGGTTCTCCATGTTTCTGTTTTCAATCCAGATAGGATTTCTGGATTGTGACGATCTAGGTCCAGTAGTTCTGGGTTCAGAGGTTGAACAGGGAGCAGGACTGCGGTCTAGCCCGGCAAACAGTCAGACCAAAGTATGGTAAGTATAGCGCTAGGAACGAACCTTAAACCTAAACCTTAAACCCATCACCGTAGCTCTATTGCTTTGTGGCTTGGCACATGCAGCTCGACCTTAAGCTTCCCACATCCCAAACCCTCAGGCCCAAACCTTCACCCCTAAAGGCAAGACCCCAAATCCCGAAGCCCTAATGCCGAAACCCTGCACCCTGAAGCCCTACACCGGAGACCACCAGAATGGTTGGAGCTGTGGGGAAGGTGAGATCTTCCAGGCAGTTGAGCTCGCAAAGCAGGCTCCGGAGGCGCGCGCAGAGGTTTAATTTTCAAGGGGAACCTGTTGTTGCTTAGGGCTTTAGGAGCTGACGATGGCGCGGTTTAGGGATTACGGTCAAAGGGTTTTGGGTTTCGGGGTCCGGTCGACCTTAAATATAGTTCCCAGCCACGGCAGGGTTTAGAAATGGAGGCGGCCGTGGTTCTATCCGCAACTCTTCTGCCTGCTTTGTCTTTGGGTCTGTTTTTTTTTTGGTGTGCAGCTTTGGGGTTTGGGATTGAAGCCTCTCCCACTCATACTCGTACAGCCCAGACTCAGCCGTTAAGATAGCAAAAGCTAGCTTCAGGACCCAAGGCCTTGCTCTGCTGGACAACTCTTGGGAACTTCGAGACCCTCTTCATTCCTGATGTAGGGGCCTAAATAATTGCGAATACTGTCGTGAGGGTTCTTTATTATGAGTATAGTATAACATACCTACAAACCCTATTCTAATTTTTAAGGCCCCTATATTAGTCCTCATATCTGGAGCCCCAGCCCCAGCCCCCCCAGCCCCACCACGGGCCCCAAACTCGAAAGCAGGTTCCGAAAGAAACACTTTCCGTCAAAACGTTCGGTCAGAAACACCGCGCCCCAACCCTTAGCAATTTCTATAAACCCAAAGCCTTAAACCCGAAGCCCTAAACCCAAACCCCGGAGCCCAGGCCTTGGCTAGCTACTTGGGCACCGTGGGAGGTGCTGAGGAGCTCCTTGGGAACTTCGCCCGGGAGCCCGGGCGCGAGGGTTTAGGGTGTAGAGTGGCAGGGTTCAGGGTTTAGGGTTTAGTTTAAAGGTTTAGGGATTCAGGTTAAGGGTTTTGGGGTTTAGGGGTTTGCGGTTTGTGCAGTTTGGGCTAAACCGTACCTTTTTAGGGTTTCTTGCTAGGGCTTCCGTATCTGTAAATAAAGTAGGTTGTGTCTGGCTACATGTAAGCCTTCGGGGTACATCAAGGTTTGGTTTGAGTCTTACGTAGGGTACGTGCAGGGTTGGGGCTCAGGTTTCTCAGGTTTGGGGGGTTTGAGATTCAAGAAAGAACGAAAGTAGCAATTAATGATCATCACAGAGTTTGTGCCGCTTACAGGATTGTGAGCAGGTCCTACAGTTCTTTCTGTTATCACGGCTTTGCCTAGGATTTGGATGGTCCTAGTCTTGTTTGAAGGTTGGTGACGCACCAGGAGTTTGCAGTTCTGCAATTTCTGGTTCATGGGTTGGACCTTTGCGTTCATTGACGGGCGAGCCCCGTGCTGACGCGGAACGAGTACCAACTCAGAGACCACGGCGGTAGCGGAGAACATTCAGCCTTTTCAACCGACCTGAAGTCCCTATGATGAGGTGAGTCAGAGGACTCCTGCAGCCAGATGAAGCCTCGTGAATGTTCCAGAAGCCATGTAGGAGCTTCAGAAAACCCAGAGGCCTCCAAATGTAGGTAGAACCTTATAAACCCTAAACCCTGAACGCTCGCTGTTGCTAACCCCCGGTGGACGATTTTTTATGAGGTCCTTGGCGCAGCCCTCGTAGAGAGCTCTCCGTCGGAGGAGGTTCGACTCGCTTGCTTTGGGCTTCGGGGGTTTCAGGGGCTTCAGGGCTGTAAGGGTGAGGGGTTTAGGGTGCTTTTGACATTGAGGGCTTGGGAGTATTAGCGTTCGGGGTTGAGAGCTTAAGTGCTCATGGACTTCAGGTACAGTGCCGTTGGTTCTTGATTGAAGTTGGGGGATGCGTTCACGGAGCCTGAGGCTGTCAGGTGTGGCTTGTCCGGGTTCGGACTCAGCGTTTGTCTGTGAGAAGCAACTCTTGTCCTAGTTGTTCCTGCGTCAAGCAAGAATGTGATCCAAAACTCGAGATGGGAACCGCCTATTCACGATTTAGGATTTCCTCCGACACGCTTGCGTTGAAAGAAAGGATGTGAAGCGTTTTGTTTGTTTTTTTCACGCTTGCCGTTCTTGCTCAGACGTTTTTTGAGTTTGACACTAGACCTAAAATCCCAGGGCAGCTTCCTAAGCATCAGATTCTGTGAAAAATCATATTCAGTAGAGTCTGCTTTTCCAATAAGCTTCCAGGTCATCAGCGTGATCAGCGCTGAGGCAGGTAGGGCTGGACAACTTGGGACTTTGCAGCCTGGGGTCTTTGCTTGTACCTTTGCTGATGCAGAGGCTTACGTTGAGTGTCAGAGGATGTGAAATTGGGTCGAACGGATTGGTTGAGCGTCTACAATGTTGCTGATTGCAAGTCTTCTTGAACATTTGGTTTCAGTAAACCTTAAACCTTCTTGCCCAATTTTCAGACGCAAAGAAGCTTGATAATCCCACACCCTGTCAACTTAAGCCTCATGTACCACCCTTGAAAACCAGAACGCTTCAACCTTCGAAACTTACCCTTAGTCCTACAGCTTTGACCCAAAATCCTAACGTCCAAATCCTCTCGAATGCTGGACTGGCTGCAGGAGACGCAGGGCCGAGCACAAGAGGCATGCCCGAGGGTGGATGGATCAGCACCTTTTTGGTGCAAGCGGCGTCTTGTTTTGGCTTTACATGCATGGAGAAAGTTTGAAGAGCTGCATTGTTGTTTTGCCGGTTCTTCAAACGCTTCAGCGGTACATTCCCTCGCGAATGCATGTTTAGATCGGCAATGCAGGTTGGTGCAGTCTAGAATCCAGAACCCTCTGATGTGTGCCTTCGCGCCATCCTGAGACTACGGCAACCCTAACCCAGCTCCCTGAAATCCAGCATCCTTGAAGGAAGCTTTCGATTTCTGGATGTCGTGCGATCGGAAGTGAGCCTTCCACGTAGCCCAAAAACCTAGGCAAACTCTGAACCACAAACCCCGAACCCTAAGCCTCAAACCCGAAAGCCTACACCCTTAGCACGACCCTAAACTCTTTTTTTCATATGGGTCAAGACCCTATGTGGGTTCAATCTTCACAGGCAGCGCAGGACGACTCCCAGGCCGACTCCGGGCTTGGTTCTCGTGATTCAGGGCCTCATTTCAGGAGTTTCGGAAATGGGTATAGGACCTATAGGATAGACAAAATGTAATGGGGTTGAGTGCAATCTCTACATCCGAACAGGAGAGAGCTCAAGCAGTGTGACAGGAACGTAAAGCTTCTCTGGATGCTGCTTGTTAGATGCATGCAGGCAGTGTGCTCGCAGACAGAACATATATGTAGGGAGCATGCAGCTTCAGTGCATGTTGCATGCTTACAAGTACAAGACATGGTCCCCATGCATGTGGTCAGTGTGCTCGACAACAATAGACGATGGATATCTTGGCCAGGGTCTTGGGGTCTAGGCTGTGTCCTCGAACTAAGAAGCCTCGAAACCCCCGAAAGCGAACCCCCTGAAACCTGCGCCCCTGAGGCACATCTAGATTTGTTGTTTCCGTGGCTGTGTCCTTGATATAATCTACACTTGTTTACATACACATGCATGTCGAATGATCCCCTGTCCTTACAGAAAACCATAGCCCTGCACCGAAAGCCAGAATCATAGACCCACTTTACGCGGGCCCACTGCCTGTGAACCCATACCCTGTGCGAACACCAAACCCTAGGAGCCGCCTTGCTTGCAGCCCCTAAGCATTATACTATATATTGTACACATACGCCCTGAACCTGTACACCCAAAGTGAACACAGCCTCTACGAAACCTAAACGCTGCAATCATTAGACACTATTATTCGATTTTCACGGACTGGGACAGGTGCCCTCTCCGAACACGAACCCTATGGCCCCGCAATCTCCAAGCACCATATGACTATATATACATATACATATATATATATATATACACACACACGCACCCACTACCTGTGTAGCCAAACCCTGTGTGAACGCTAAACCCTACGAACCCTGAACCCTGTAATCCCAAAGCACTATGCACCCTAAAGCCCTGTAAACCCGAAACCCTAAAACCTAAACCTTGAAACCTTAAACCGCATGCGATCAACGAGCTGTCCGCGTTTCTACCAGGTCGCGCGTCTCTGTTTAACGAAATTATGGCCGTTTCTTTCGCGATGTTGATAAAACCCGAAACCCTACACCCAAATCATGCTCGAAAACATAAGGACTGTCCCTATTTTTTTGGCTGGGTTGGCCGGGCTGGGCTGGGTGGTTGAACATGTTGATCGAAAGAACCCTAACAGAAACCTGATTTCGGGCTGGGCTGGGCTGGGTCCGTCTGGCGTTGGTGGGTGGGGGCAGGGCTGGGCTCGGGCTGGGCTAGGTTGGCCGGGCTGGGCTGGCTGCGCTGGGCTGGGCTGGGGGCTAGGCTGGGCCGGGCTGGAGGGCTGGGGCTGTGCGGTTTATTAGAAAATGGAAAGGTTGTGTCCCGACCGACAAAAACGGTTTCCAGCCAACAGCAATTTCTTTCTTGAGGGTTTAGGGTTTGTGGTTCAGGGTTTAGGGTTTAGGATTTAGGGTCTACCACTACCACTACCTCTACCACGGCGACTGCTACTACTCGTGAGTACGCGGATTGATAGCAATATTACGTTCGAGACTAATACGCTGGCAATCAAACGCCAGCTTAAGACGTCCAACCAGAGGGGTCCGGTCGTCTAGAGTCGACAGCTCAACCAACATGCCAGAGCCTTCAACCATTTCCAAGCGCAGTGGGGTGTGTAATGTGCTGAGGTTCTGTGCAACAACTTCACAGGCCCGCAAGCCCGAAAGCCTAGCTCCTAGGCCATAAGCAGGAAGAGCCAACAGCAAAACGACCAGCAATTCAGGAGATGTTGGACATCCAGCGCCCCGACGCCGGCCAAGGCTCGTCCAAAGAAGAGGCCAGCTCTGAACCTTTAAATTCTGGAGTCGGCTTTGGAGGGTGACCCGAGTAGCATGAACCTGAAATTCTCCAGTGCTATAGCTGGTACAATATTGTTAGGTATCGATTGCGTTTATGACTGTCACTACAATCCTCTCGGTTCAAGATCCTGCTACGAAGCTGCCAAAACAGTTATTTTGACTGTGGGTTGTCATTGCTGCTAGTGCGACACTTCTGTCAATACCATGGTGATTGCTTCTGCTTCGGGCTGTTGGTTATCTGCTATGAGATTTGTCCCTGTGTACTGGCTTATTGTACTTCCTCTCAATATGGGTATCTCTCCTTGCATTTTCTTGAAAGATTAGAACAGGTATGGTCTATGTCAGTCTATGTTCTTTCAGTTTTTGCTGATGTCAGTAGTTCCATGTATACACTCTCATTAATTAATAGTTCCATGGGCCGCCCAGTATTGTAACTGATGCCGCTAGTATTTCAGTGTTCAGGGATGAAGTTTTCACCGCGTTCAGCCTTAGATCAGCGCGATATGGAGGCGATGTAATTTGCACAAGCAGGGTGCTGCACAAGGAATGCTGATTTGAAGCACTCTTAAGCCCTGCACGTTTACATCCGTAAACCCAGAACCTGCATCTCGACTCCGTAATCTTTTCTCGTGAAGGTTTGGGGGTTCTTCGGGCTTTGTAGGTGTTCGGGCTGACTGACAAGGCGTCAGTTCCAGTACGGGTACGGGCTTTTTGGAGGCTGGGTCTGGGTTAGGGTCTTTAGGAGCAACCATCAGGCATCCCTACACTGTTGTTTTAAACTTTGGCAACGATATCGAAACAGCACCATGAAACGAGGCCGATCCTGAAAGGGTTTAGGGTGCCCTCTGCTTGAGCAGGCCTCACCGGAGGCTGATCTGGCATGTTTGGTCTTTGCAGTGTTCTCCGGACTTCGGACTTTTGACAGAGGCGTAATGATTCAGCCCCATACCCAGACTTGAAAACCCCGTGAAGCTTGGAGGTGTCACTTCCTTTGTGCAGGATTCGTGTCGGGTTTAAGGTGGACCTTAGGCCCTAAAATATCTGAGGATCTGAGAGCATTAATGGTCAAAGCTTTCAGGGCTGATGTGTCCTGGAATTCAAGACCACCGGCTCTAATTCATCTTATCGGGTGGAAAATGAGGGGAGCCCGGTACTTCGGTCCCAGCGTTTCTTAGAATATCAGTAACAGTTTGGTTTCTTGCAGCTGCGGGACAAGTACAGCGATTCTACGACACATTCCGCGAACCTGTTCTGATGCTTCAGGGATGATCGACGGATTGCCCTATGACCTGAAGTCTAAAACAGCTGACATGTCCCCTCATCTGCCATGCGATAGGGTCCTCAGTATCTACTGGTTCGAAGAGTGCTGCATGTTCATGCTTGTAAGTCTTGCGACCCGAGCAGCTCTGGGTTTCAGGATATTAGTTTAAGGTTTCAGGCTTTTGACTTTCAGTGTCGAGTATTGGGGTTCTACGGTTTAGGGTTTAGAGCTTCAGGGAATAATGGTTGCCTCGTCGACAAGAGCAGGTATTGCAAAGCCATGCTGTCTTCCCGCTGTTCCGGTGCTTGCCGCCGTACTATACTTTCCATGACGGCTGATATTGCACTTTCACGTTCTCGTCTTGTTCATCTCGTCACGGCTATGCTTCTGTCTCCGAGAATTGCTACTGCTAGATCATGTTGCCGCAAGCCTCATGCCTCCCACTGTATCCCGCAACCTCAGGCTCTATGTTGAACTCCCGAAGCTTGTATCCCCCTCCCGCCCCCGCCCCTCAAGCCCTACTGTCAGCCCCTAAAGCTCCGAGCATTGCGGCTGAATACGTTGCTTGGCTCAGCTGTTGATTTTTGGACGCCACGGCGCGCGTTGCAGCCATGGCGGCAGAAGGAGCCTGGCGAGTTCATTTAGGGTGCGAGCTTCAGGGTTTAGGGTTTACGGTTATACGAGGCATTCTTGGGCAGCCGTTCTTGTGTTGTCTTGTGCTCGGAGTATTGCCTTCGTTGCCGTTCTGATGATACTCGCAGTCTTGTTACGGATTTTGATTTGTTTCGCTTTCGTTCCTATTCTTCGCTTGTTGCACTTATTTTGAGGAAGTGTATGTCGGCTTATTGCATGTACTTGTCTGTCACTGGCGAGGTGGCTGCTGCTGCTCTTGAGCTCCGCAGTCTTACCAGAAACCATAATACAGAGGCCCGAATAATTGCCAACAGTATTTTCCATGGTTCCTTAACATAACTGTCCGATAAGATACCCCAAAACCCTATTCTGTTTGTCTGTAAAGTCCCTATGCAAAGTACTTCTTCCTGAACATTGACACCCCAGATCCGCTTCTGCGAGGAGAGGACCGAAAGGGCGCCTACGGCGGAAGACAAAGCCGGCGACACAGATCACTGGAAGGCTGCAGGCTTCCTCGTGGCATCGGGTTTTCCATGGGGCGTTGAGGGCTCCAACAACGATTAAACGGCTATTCTTCTTCTTCTTCTCATCATTATTGTGATTACTGTTATTGTTAGTTTTCTTACTGTTGTTATTGTTGTTATTTATGGTCATTATTCTTATTATCACGACTCTAGGGCTTCTATCAACATGTAGCATTGCATGGTCCCAGGAAACCCTAAACTCTCAGCGCTTTCGGCCCTAGCAGGGATGTGGGTGGCAGAATGGGATGGTTGTTGATTTAGTGTTCCCATTCTGCTTCTTGCCATGGGTGCGGGTATTTCTGTTGCGCTTATCATCCTTGTAGTAGCCCTGAGCCCCAATAGCAAGTTGTGGGGATTGTATAATCAGTGGTACGCCTCGAGGTTCTCCTTAGTGAAGTATGTCGTTTGGACGGAAATGTAGGCTTAGTTCAGACTTGTGCAGCATGGAGGTTCAACACTTTGGTTGTTAGGTTTTAGAGTGTGCAGGTTTCGCCCTTTTCTGGCATGTCATTATTTTTGTTAGTTTGGAGGTTTAGCCGTTGGAGATCAGATCGCAAGATGAGCCAATGCCTGTGAGCTAGTTCCTCAGCCCTGCAGTCATTCACACATTCAGAGGTCGCACCCGAGAGCTCTAAATACATAAAGACGGAAGTTCTCAGCGATCAGATTCTGACAATTAGGGTTCTCGCTAGGGGTCGGGGGTCATTCTAGTAGGACCTTGAAGTAAGGATCCTGGCGTTCATCCTCTACGGCCACGCAGAAGCCGCACAAAGCCAAGATAAGTCCTGTAAACCTCCCTGCCCTACAGCAGCCCCATGAAACCATGGGTGCGGGACCCAGGCACCTCGACGCGAAACCCCCACACTGCCAGGAAGGCCCTTTCCGGAGATCAGGATCAGGGAGCTTTTAGTAAAAGTTCCCCGGTAAGGATGAGTTGGGTCAGTCAATCTTACCGTCTCTGGCATATTCACTTCTATGGAGCAGCTTGGTATGCGGCAGTCTTATCGAGGATCCAGGCTTGTTAGGGTTTAGGGCTGTGAGGATGTAGGGTTTTACCACGCTTGTCCTAAGGGTCTGTGACGCGGGCTTAGAGTTTGATTAGGGTGAACCAGAGCGAGTTCCAAAACCAGGGATTTCAGGGATCTATGCCTCCAAGCTCTGACGCCTTGACAGCAAGGTCAAAGACTCTGGAGCATGTATCCGTGCAATTTCGCGCTGGCATTCAGGATGTTCCAACTTCCAGCAGCCTGAGGCGAGGCTCTAAGGTGCAAGCCACCCTCAGTCCCGAGCCAGCCGCAATCCTTCAGCACCTGGTGGGGGGTTTTCTGTTGCTTTGAACCCATACTCACCTAAACCCACCGAAATGCCTCCAATCTCTAGGCTTACATCGCAAGCTGCGTAAACTCTGAAATCCAAATCCCGCCACTTCACAACGTCACGCAGTATAAACTCCTTACTCGCAACGTTTGGAGCTTTCGTCGGTGTGAGGCATTGGATGCCAAGGCGCTGTCGAAGCTGAGCACAGAGGACCACGTTTAAGGTGACTTAATGATTTCAGGGGCTTCAGATTTGGGCATCAACTGCCCCGACGCTATGTGAATCTCTTGTGCAGGATCGCGTCCTTGCACAGTGGCGTGCATCCTGTGGCTGTCCCATCTCCGACGAGGTGGTATCCCCAAGCCTGAAACCTTAAAGCCCGAATCTTGAGCCCAAACCCTTTAACTCGAAACCCGAAATTGGACTTCGGCCAGCTGGAGGGTTCAGAGCTTCTTGGCTACCCGAAATGCCATCATTCTGAGAGGGTCCATGAATCTGTCGGTCTTTGGGTCGAGGCTGGATGTGGACGCAGACCTAGAGTTTAGGGTCTAGGCTTCGAGTTTAGGGGGTGTAGGGCTTAGGGCCAAGGGCTTCAAGCCACTTCGTAATAGTACGCCCCAACACAAAGCACCCCCTCGAAAACGGGCAAGCTTAAGGTTCCCCGACGTATTGCCCCCTCCCTCCTGGAAAACAACCACAAATCTTGTCAGTTGTTCTCGCCCCTCGCCCCTGCATTACGCCTACTGAACTCAGGTTAAGCCTTCAGTGGAAAGTCTGCTCAGGACTCTGAGAGCTGCAGGATTTTCGTGCTTAGGGCTTAGGGCTATCTAGGGCTGTAGGACTAGGGTTCATTTCGGGTTTAGGCTTCAGGATTTTAGTTTAGTTTTTTTTTAGGGTTGCAGTCGTGTAGGGTATTGGATGAAGTAGTTCGGTCGCCGCCAGGCCCTGCAGCCCAAAGCCTGAAGTGCGCTGAAGCACTGGCCTTAAATATGGGGGGTTTGAATAAGTAGCATAGGGTTTCTGGATGATGCGGGTGAAAGCCTGTAAATGTAGGGCGTAGGGACTCTTAAGCTTGTTGGCTTATCCTACCCCCACCTCAAAGCCTTCTGAAACTCCATTAAAGACCCCCCCGCCCCGCCCCAGAACAACCTTTCAGAAACCTCATGGAAGCCTTAGGAACCTTAAGACCGTCCGACGGAGGCGAAGGCCCAGTTCCGCATCCAGTGCCTGGAGAAGACCTTCGACTTGGCGGACGTTCGGCCAGAGCCCTGCAGCATGTTTCGGGTTTCAGGGGCCTCATTAATAATATTCTCATTATCGTTAATTTTATTGGTAATGTTATTTTTATCATTAGTATTATTGGTATCATTATTGTTATTATACCTATTGTTCCCCACCCTCGGTGTGGGGTTGTTAGATGTTAAAGTCAGCTATTACTCCCGCCCTCTCCTCCTGCGCTCCTCGCCCACAGAGACTACCTCCAGAGACTGCCCGGAGTGCCCACCCCGAGAGACTACCTTGAGACTCCCTGGAGTGCCCAACCCCAAAGACGACCGTGAGACTCCCTGAAGTGCCCAACCCCACAGACTACCGTGAGACTCCTTGGAGTGCCCAACTCCAAAGACTACCGTGAGACTAGAAGACCAGGACCTTAACGCCGGTCAGTGGTGTGCCCCCATGGATCGTCGACTGATCTGAATCGAACAGTCGGGTGTTGTTACGTGTACGGGGACCCCACGACCGTAACATCGGTCAGTGGTGCGACCCCATGGATCGTCGAATGACATGAATCGAACACTCGTGTTTTGCTACGTGTACGGGGACCCCACGTCCGTAACGCCGGTCACTGGTGTGACCCATGGATCGTCCACCGACCTGAATCGAACACGTGTTTTGTTATGTGTATGGGCACTCCACGTCCGTATCGCCAGTCGGTGGTGTGACCCCATGGGTCGTCGAATGACCTGAATCAACACCTGTGTTTTGTTACGTGACTGGGGACCCCACGACCGCAACGCCAGCCAGTGGTGTGGCCCCCAACTGCATTATCTGCAGGGCGGGGATGTCCAGAGTAAAATAATTACGCGGGCTTAGGGTTGAAAGGGTTCCCACCAAGGCAGACTCCTCGTAGCGAAAGCTAGCGAAGCAGCGACCGTGATGACAAGAGGCGCCATGAGCATGCCAAGAAGCAGCAACAGTATCAGCAAGAAGCGCGCGGTCGTGGTTGTCTTACGCCGTTATCGTCCTCTTCGTCGTGGAGGTGGCATTCACAAGAGCAGCAATGCTAAGAAGTACCCCGAGTAGTCGTATCCGTAGAGGGAGCACTACTCCGAGGAACCCGGTTCCCTGCACCAAACCCGCCAAACCCAAAACTCTCAACCTAAAGCGTCAGCATGTTGTGCCCCCCAATCCTGAACTCCCATTCCCCCAAGCCGCACACCCAAAGCCGCATTTTCTTCAAGGACAAGCAGAGTTTGGTGTAGGAGGTACTGGTAGGGTTTAGGGTTAGGGGTTTGGGTTTAGGGCTCAGCAGCCACAACCGATTCCAGTTGCAACTCTCGCTGTGCGAGGTTGTGGCAGTTGCACCATGCTCCGGGAAAGTCCGGCCAGGTGCAGCTGGGATGAGGGTTTTGGGTTCCGCCCTACAAGAGTGTGTTCTGATGTTTCGTGTGTGGTGATGACACCCACAATGACTGCGTCGTGTGCTGCCCTGAGTCTTGCTAGTGCTGCTGCCATTGCTATAACGACTGTGTGTCTTGTGCTTGGTTGATGTTTTGCGGCTTCGACGCTGAATGCTGAACTTCAAGATGCTGTGTGGTGATGGTTGTAGCGAACTAGTCGGGTTTTTTGTTAAAAGGTCAAGACAGGACTGCTAGTACTACGCCACGTACCAGGCCACGATTTATCTGGAATTCTTCTTCGACGGCTCGCCGGACGAGATCCGGGATCAGGAAGAGGTGCCGCGATTTAGGGGCTGTTGGGGTCCAGGGGGGTTTGGGTCTGGGGTTTAGAGTGTAGGGTTCAAAGGTTGAAGTCAGGAGTCACGGGACGGAGGGATTGCAAGTCGCGCTGTTGGGCTATATGGTGCAAACTGCCTTCAAACCAACTCGGTGAGGACCTTGTCGGTGTTTCGATCGCGTTCTTACAGTCTTGTGGTTCAGGACATCAGAGTCAGCGCCCGGCGTGAGTGCCTAGGCTGTCGTATTTCGAGTGTTGATTTGGAGAGTGGAGAACCCCAAAACCCCAAAGCCCGAAACCCTGAACGCCTGAACCCCCAAACCCCTGAACCCCTAAACCCCAAACCCGAACCCCAAACCCCGAACCGGACTCCCAAGCTCTCATATATGGGTCTGCATATCCCAAGCCTGCCTCATACATACAGACACTGATGACCTTTTGTACAGCCATATACAACAGTTAACGAACCCATGTGAAAGCTACACCCGAAATCTCAAGCACTTCTTATCATGGCCCTAGAGCTTTTGGGATTTGTGGTTTAGCTTCGGGTTCACCGTTTAGGGGTTTCTGGGCTCCAAGCCAGATTTTGGGCAGTAGGATTTGCTTCAATCGAGTTTCGGAGATTGGGTCTCATAAAGTGCTTCTCTGCTGCATCTTTGGACCAAGGCTGGTGTAGGCGGCATAGTCCGTGCTTTCCGTCATGTCTTTTGACTGGGGTTTAAGTTCAAGGGTCTCCAGGGTCTCTGTGGTTAAGGGCCTCTGCGTTGAAGGTCCGATGCTGGCTTATTGCACGGGATGTATACCCGCATGTCAGCCGAGATGTGTTCTAGTAAGCCACCCCCCACCCAGACAGACCATTTAAGCCGAGATCATGGCCGTAATCTCCGCCATCCCGAGATGAGTGCTAGGGTGGAGATTCGGTATTAAGCCCGCATTTGCCATTTCGCCTGCATCTGCCCAGCTTCAGCAATGGCGCCTCTGGCTGCAGCGGAGAATGGGGTGTATCGTGTTCCTTCAGTGGTTTGCACTTGTCATGAACATAGAGGGCTTCTCAACATGAGTACTGAGTGTCATGTAGGCCTTCATCGGGGACTTCGAGCATTGCCCAGCATTTCTATTTTCAACTTTCAGGTTAGTTTGGGTCCTGGCGTTAATGCGTTTGAGGTTCAATGAACTGTCAACTTGTAGCTGAAAGGATTTTTGTGCTTAGTCTTCCTTACGAATATCCATGGCTCCCTAAACCTTTAAACTGCAAGCCTGCAGCCTAAGCTGTTGAACATCGGGACTGGGGTTTGGTCGCCAGTCTCCAGTCAGCCTGTGCAATCCTGATACTGCTTTTTCGCGTAGCAGCCGCTCTCCAGCATGGGCTTGTTCAACATAAGGCTTGTCTGTCAGAATTATCGGGACAGATACACATCACCATCACCACCGTCACCACCGTCACCACCACGATATCGACAACAAACACCACGACTACGACGACAAAGACGAGAAGGAGGAGGAGGAGGAGGAGGAGGGGGAGGAGGAGGAGGAGGACGAGGAGAACGACGACGACTACAACTCCTACTAACACTCTGGACTGCTACGGTTGCGGCATGCTGCGTGCTGGTGCTGCTTCCGGTGCCACTACGTCGCAAGGATAGTTGGAACTACACCAGTGTCCAAGGTTAATCAAGGAGCACAGTTTCAATGAAGCCGTGAAACCATTCACCACCATTTACGGCGGTAAAATGGAAAAACCCGCCGTAGAACCGAAGTTTTTCTTAGTCCCAGAGACTTCAACCTGCCCAGGCCGGAAAGAGGCTCGGGCGGAGCTGTGGGTCTAATAGGGGGTTTTCAAGTACATGTTTGGTGAATGCTCGGAGTATCCTGCTGTGGTTTCGGGTACAGAGGGTGCAGATTGTGAAGCTCAGCTAGTCTTTTGTCTGAACTTGGTTTCGGGAGCCTGGAGATGCCCCAACTGTAAAGATCTGTATGATGGTGAGGCCTCGTTGTTCTTGAACTAGCAACCATGGGACTGAAACATTTATCCTAACGCAGGTAGGGCTCCGGGATCGAGAGATGGAGTTCAGTCTTCCAGGTTGCATGCCGAAAAGGTTTTCGTGGCATTCGCTTTTGAAGGCCCTCCTGTAATGCATTGACAGACTCTACTGATTTTGGGATGGCAATGCCCCCGTAGCATACACGTATTCGTGTTTTCCTCGTCACTTCCGTGGTCTTCGTTGCCGTACGCACATTCGTATGTTGCGCCATGGTGTAATTGGTTCCTGCTGGAATTGGGTATTGGAGCTGTTCTGAGCAAGTAGTGCCTTCAAGCTGTTTTCGTTTCGCAGTGATGCGGAATAAATGACAACAGCGAGTTGCAGAACACCCTTTCCAGCAAGCACGTAGAACCCTACAAAGCATGACGTATAAAAAGCAGTAGAACACCCATGAACACCCTGTGCGAGCAGGGACTCTTCGACCCCAAACACCAACCGAAACCCAAGCCCGACTTCAACTTCAAACCTCCCGCTTCAAGGGGTCACCCTGAAGCCCAAACTCCTACGCTCTAAACCCTTGAAAGCACTTAAGCCCTCAACCGTACACTGCTGAACCTTGAAACGAAGACATGCAAAGCCTTAACTCCTAAACCCGCACCGCTACACGCTGGCCAGCTCGGAAGCGGAGACTTTACCAAGCCGCTCGGCCTCCAGCAAAGGGTGCCTTGGCTGCGACATGCCGAACTTGTTTGGAAAGATCGGGTCAGAGCTCAAAAGGCACTCACAGGGGCTAAAGGATCTCTGATTGGGGGTTTGGGCCTGGTACGCGCGGCTGCTCGATATGGACAGGTCTTGCCCACCCTAGGAACCAAAAAGCAGTTTGTGCATACCGGTTGCCAAATCTGACAAGTTCATCTGCAGCGACTCCAAGAACTATCGTTGCGACTCCGTCCTTCCTCGCATGGTTAAGAAGGGGCCACCTCCCGCAGCAGAGTTTCCACGATGGAATGCTGGTGCCCGACTACATGAAGCCAAAGCAAGAAGTTGAGTGAAAGCTGTAACATCGCCGGCCCCCCGCCTGTTCCTACCACTCAACTTCTGATAGGAGTCGTCGTAGTTTCACAGAGGTTGCTATGCATGAAGCAAGTCTTCCTCAAGCACGCACTCTGAGGCTTGAAGCCATGTCTTTCTTTAGGCTGAGAGATTTCATTCAAACCCTACGACACCACCCCAAGTTGTTTTAATGTCGGGTTCGGGATAGAGGCTCTCTTGGGCTTCGGGCTTCGGGTGTCAGCTTCCAAACTCCGAACAGCAGGAATATAGGGGTCGGAAGAGCAAGTGAAAGATTCTCTTGTTATAGTCCGCATAGAACTGTAGACAAAGACAACCCAAAACCCTGTGCTACTCATGAAGGACCCTGAAGCCCAAGCCCAGTAACCAGACTGAGGCTCCAGCGGAAGCTGACCGAGATTCCTGAAACAAACGCTCCTGCTCCGTGGCTGCATCATCAATCGGGCTGAGGTCCTAAGCCCTAATATAGGCGCCTTAATGAATACCTACCTTTTTTATTGCAGGTTTCTTGGTATGGTAATAGTATAATATACCCCAAAACCGCATTCTAGTTATTAAGGCCCCTACATTTTACGGTTTACGGTCTGGGGTGTTGGGGTACTTGGGCGTGGTCTCTCTTTGGAGGTCCTTGCAACAAGGATCGGACCGTTTGGGATTTCTATCGGCGGTCCATGTTTATTGATCTGTGCTTGAAACTAGCCTCGAATCTTCTCGCAAAGTTTGGCGTGGAGAACTGTACGGCGATGAAGAAGACGCAAAGGCGATCCTTTAGAACTGCGACTGCCTAGTAGTGGATGAGAATCGGCAAGAAGGGCACAACAAATCTACAGCTCTCGTAGGCACTCCAGTTGCACAGGATCATGGTCCGGGTTGTTGATGCCCTGGCTTTTGAAAGTACAAGCTCGAGGTTTTGATGTAAATGCACCGAGCAATTGACTAAGTTTCCGGGAGCCCGGATTGAGGTTTTTAGGAAGCTTAGGGTTTCCAGGGGTGGGGCTTTAGCCGTTGAAAGGCCTCGTGTATTTTTCGTAGAAAGCGCCTGGCCTTCTTCTAGAGCTTTCAGCCCTGCCGACTGATTCCTAGAGACCCGAGCCCTGAAGCCCCAACTCGAAAGACCTAAACCCGGAACCCGAAGCCGCCAGGCTCCAAACCATAGTCCCCTAAACTTAAAAACCCTCCCCATCTATTACCCTCTATCTATCTACCTATCTATCCATCTATACGTATATATATATATATATACACACATACATACATACATACATACATACATACATACATACATACATACATAAATATCTATCCGCTCCAATCAGACACCCTGAACCCTTAAACCCCAAACCAACCCTGAAACCGTCAAGCCTGTAGACCTCGCACCCTCGCAACCCCAAAGCCCTTCGACCCCCAACCCGGAGACGCCGTAAACCCTAAATCCTGAAGCTCTCAAACCCATAGACTCCTAAACCCTCAAGCCCCAAATTATTATTGCTACGGTCTTTCTTACTCTTAGTTTGATTGTCAACCTTTTTGTTGTTGTTGTTGTTGTTGTTGTTGTTGTTGTTGTTGTTGTTGGTTGTTGTTGTTGTTGTGGTTGTCGTTGGTTGGTTGGTTGTTGTTGTTGTTGTTGTTGTTGTTGTTGTTGTTGGTTGTTGTTGTTGTTGTCGTTGGTTGTTGTTGTTGTTGTTGTTGTTGTTGTTGGTTGTTGTTGTTGGTTGTTGTTGTTGTTGTTGTTGTTGTTGTTGTTGTTGTTGTTGTTGTTGTTGTTGTTTGTTGCTGCTGCTGCTGCTGCTGCTGTTGTTGTTGTTGTTGTTGCAACTTTCTCAAATTGAGGTCACATGTCGCGTTCAATTTTTGCTCCTGGGAGAGGCGAGCGCAGGATTTTATTGTGTGTTCATGGTTTAGTGTTTAGGGGAAGGTGTTCGTAAGTGAGGCTTTCGGGGCAAAAGAGTTTGGCATCAATTGGGATCGAAAGCCGGTCTTCGGGATCTACCGGAGGTTCTCAGGCTTTAGAGTTGGGGGCTTGAGGTTTACAGCAGGTGCTGCAGGTTCTAGAGTTTGGGGCTGGCGGGTTTCGGGATAGGCTGTTACTCTCGGCGTTGGAAATTCTATCCTTTACGGGGAAGCGAGGGTTCTTGAAGCAGGCTTCGAGGCTCTGGTTCTAGGGCAGGTGGCTTCAGGGTTCAGAGCAGGCTGTTATCGAAAGCTCAAAGCAGGCAGTTATACCCTGTTAAGGCCTTTATAAGCCATGTATATCCTGATATATCCTGATACATGAGGAAACCCCAATCCCTGAACCCGAGAGCCTTGAACCCGAGAGCGCAAACCTTAGCACCAAAATCCCTGAACCCCGAACCCCAAGCAAAATCCTCCAACCCGCTGGCTGACCCTCTCAACCATGAAGCTCTCACTAAAAACTCCAGGGTGCCCGGGACTTCGCCGGTTATGTGGCCCCCTGGCCAGCAGCAGGGGTTGTGGGGTAGAGTTCTCCTTAGCATTGCAAGTCTTGTGCATACTTTTATTGCATAATTGTGGTTTGTTGCTAGTATTGGTATCACTCAAGAGGTTCTGTAATTGCTTCTGCTGTGGTTAGGCTGGACGTGCGGCTGCTCCAATCCGCCCAACCCACCTGATGTTCGTTGGGTCCATTTTGCTCTTCTGCCCCCGGCCATCTAATAGCCACATAAGCCGCACACTTACGCCACGTAAACCTTGAGTTGAAGACAGGTGCATGGCCCGAGCAAGCCGGTGTATGAGCTGACAGTGGCAGCGCCGAAAAGTTAAGTTGAGAAAACCAAGCTGCGCGCCCAGCAGTATGTCCTGGCATTCCTGTTTGTTCACCTCCCTTCATGTAGACGTCTCCCCACTGTTTCTAGAGTTCATCAGTGGCTGCGTATATCTGTTTCTTCTTACCGTGGTTAACGATTTTTCCTGGGGCCTCCAGTGGGAGGGCATGGTCCAAACAGGAACGAAGCCCTGAAACCTTAAAGCCCTACACTCCACATCCTATACCGATACCCAAGCCTCAATGCCTCAAGCCCTAGCTTCCCCAAATCCAACAACCTCAAAATCCTAAAAATGGTAAAGTCATACACCCCAAGCCCCTAAAACCACCAAACCCTGAAGTTTGAGCGTCTGCTCAGACTACGACCGAGATGGCCGAATCGTACCTTGGGCCGCGTGCCCAGTTTCTGGGTTGAGGGTTTCGGGTTTAGTGTCTGGGCCTTTTCATAAGCAGCTGTTAGGTTTACTCGATTCGGGTTCAGGGTGTGGGGCTTTAGCTTTCGAGTTTGACTGCGCCTTCGGATTTAGGGTTGACGAGAGCTGGCTCGGGCTTGGCTTTTGCGGCTTAGGACTTGAGGCTTGAGGTGGCTTTAGGCTTGGAGTTTGGTTGGGGCTTCGGATTCAGGCTTTCGGGTGTAAAGCGTTGGGGTTTCTGGTTTGTGGGCCTTGCGGCTTCGGGCTAGGGTGTTTCGGGTTTCGCGGCTTATGTGCGGCTGCATGTGGCTTTGAAATGAGGGAGCCTGTGGTTTGGGGTTTCGTGTTTAGGGTGTTCAGCTGGAGCTCTGGATCCAGCACAGTCTTAAACCACATAACGATTGGTCTTCGTAGTGGCAGCAAGCCGCAAGCCATTTGAGCAGGCGTGGGTTCTTCAGGGTAGCATCCAAAGTTGCTAAAGCTTCTCATTGTGCTGTGCCCGAGCCTAAATCACAGGATTTGAGATCTGTGTGGAACCTGCTGCGAAATCGACATTTAGTTCAAGCCCTATAAAATCCTACTGTACTGAAAACCCTTCCAAGAGGCGAGGCCGACCCCTCGATTCGTGCAGGCGCCAACAGCACGAAGTTGCTGAGGGCAAGGATGGGCTTTCCACGACGAGCACCCTCGGTGCGACTCGTCTGCCCTCCTAATGATTGGAGTAGGGGTACCTTTGTCCTCAATGGAGAACTTTAAACTTTTTGGCCTTATATACTAAGTCTATCCTAAAAAGTTTGAACTTTTTTGGGCCTTGTTGTTGACGAAGAGAGACTTATTAAAGGGGATCCCACTTTTCAGGGTTCTATAGTAGTGGCTCTGGTTTGACGTGCGGGGCCTGAGGTTTTGGAGTTGAGGGCTCAGTTTGAAGAGGCTGCATCTTCATTTTAAATAAAGCCTCAAGACCTGAAAACCGCTGCGAGTCATACAGAAGCCGGAATCAGTAGTTCCTTAGTGTACTTGCGCGATAATAGCCCTGAGAACTAGTCCATTCATGGAGGCCCTAACCCCGAAGCCCCAGACCCAAGCCCCCAAACTCGAAACCGCACAACCCGAAACGCTTCAACCTAAACCCTTAACCCTACCGAAATCCCGCCTCTAAAATTGAAGGCTAGGGAATTCGCAGCTTGGGTTTTTTTGTCTAAGGGTGTAAGGTTAGTTGCGTCCAGGCGTTCGGACTTCAGAAGTCAGCCTGTGGGTTCAGAGGTTTACGCGTTCGGGACGGAAGTTTGCCGTTGCATGTGTTGTCTAAGGGCCTCTACTAGCCACTCTTCGTGCTTTTTTACGACATTGGAAATCCAGGCGGTTGAAAAGTTGGCAAACGCTCCTCAACTGGTCTTCCCATTTGTAGAAAGCTGAACGACTTTACCCCAATCCTGGGAGACAGGTTTGCTTGCTTCAAACGGCGCAAGGACCTCCCAACAACGACTTTGTTCCAATCCTGGCTGACAAGTTTGGTTGCTTCAAAATTGCGACAGCACCACCCAACAACGACTTTCCCCCAATCCTGGCTGACAGGTTGGGTTGGTTCAAAATGGTGCCAGCACCTCCCAACAACGACTTTACCCCAATCCTGGCTGACAGGTTTATTTTGCTTCAACGACGACTTTACCCCAATCCTGGCCGATAGATTTTGGTTGCTTCAACATGGAGCCAGCGCCTCCTAACACCCATTTTACCCCAATCTTGGCTGACAGGTTTGGTTGCTTCAACATGGCGCCCGCAACTCTCAACAACGACTTTAAGCCAACCTTGGCCGACAGGTTTTGGTTGTTTCCAAATGGTGCAAGCACCCCCCCCAATTCACTGATTTGGGTGCTTTAATCAAAATGCTTCCAGCACCTCACAGCGAATTTACTGCAATCCTTGCTGACAGGTTCGCGGTCGCATCGAAATAGCGCCATCACTTCCCAACAACGACTCTGCCCCAGCCAGCGCCTCCCAACAACGACTTTACTCCAATCCTGGCTGACAGCTTAAGGAGAGTTCAGGGTTCAAGGTGGAGGGCCATATAAGAGCCAGACCCCAAATACTAAGATACTTTTTGTTCGGATCCTTAAAGATTGAGAGAGGACTGTTGTGGCTGTTATCATCATTCTGGATCTTGAAAAACTACTGCATTATACACGCCACGTTACACGCCACGCAGTCCTTTCTGTAAAGGTTTTACACCAAATTTGGCTCTCCGCATGCGCCTTTCTGTACCAAGCACAACAGTCTTCCTCATAAGCCATTAGCCGATTGCGGATTCTTGGTGGCAGACTTACGCACGCCGTCATGCTTTTTCTCAACATCAAAAGTCTTACAACCGAAATGCCAAGTTTCTAGATTCTAGATTATTCCGTTCTAGATCTTTCTTGACTTCCGCTGTTCAAGGAACGTTTCCTGCTCTTCTGCCCTCGGGTGGATCGAGAAGAAGGTCTTGGGTGCCTTGGGTACGGCTATTTGTGGGTTCAGGGATTTGTTTTGGCACTAGTTTGGCAAGAGCCACGTTTCCGTTGGTGGCTCCGATGCCATCCGACTAACAGGGCTCATGTACTGGGGGCTTTGACTTGCAATGTTCTGAAAGTTTGACAGGGTTTTTGCACAACCCCTCAGTCCGAAAGGTCTCTTCTTCGACCACGATTGTTGGGCTTCAGTGGTGTCTATCAGGCCTTTTACGGCTGTGCATACAGGGCTGTAGGGGCATAGGCTCGCGGGTTGGGGAACAAGGAGCATTAAGAACTCCGGGACACTTATGAGAATCATGTAGGTTTAGGGCTTTCGCACCCACGTGGATAGTTTCTGTGTGGTTTTTCCGGGAAAAGAGCTACAATAATATGGCGCTCGCACAACCCCCCCTTTAAATGTTCAGGCATCTAGTGAGTGTTTAGTAATTCTAATTTCAGAATAGCCGGTGGTCGCCCTTATTCAGCTTTACTTCACAATACTAGCACACCGCAAAACATCGTAGTATTGATAAAGGCCTCCATATAAACCCGGGGTAGAAATCTACAAACAGCTCTTGAGAACAAACCTTCTCGCAATCATTCAGGGTCTTAAAATACCCTCAAACCTTTCAAACCTAAACCCCAAACCATACTGCAATCAGTATGGCCTCCTCCATCTATCTATCTATCTATCTATCTATCTATCTATCTATCCGTCTATCCATCTATATAGGTGTAGACATAGATATAGATGTAGATGTATATGTATGCATATATATATATATATGGATATGTAGCATATGTATATGTACATATATATGTATATACACACGAAAACTGGATTTGAGCTTCAACACTGTCTCTGCCAAGGGCCGAGCTCGCGAGAATTGAACTGACACCAGCGACTCGGTGGCTTTTGTGCTCTTTCGGGGGCTCTTTACGGGTTTAGAATGGGCTTTGGGTTTTAGGGTTTAGGGTTTTGGGTCTAGGGGTGGGGGGGTTGAGGGTTTGAGGTCTGGCTTATGTGGTTTAGTGTTTTGGGGTTGGGGACTTTGACTTGTGCATCTAGGGATTAGGTTTCGGGGTTGGGGTTTAGGGTTTGGTAGGTTTGGGGTTCAGAGTCGCGATGAGGGGTCTTTATGAGGCATACTTGCTGAGGTTCTGCGATATTCTCAAAAAGAGAGGTCCGAACGCTTCCTACATCCTACATCTTGATTCGATGTCAGGTTCTGCAGTCAATCCCACAGTTGCGAGGTGTTTGGAGGCATTTGGTGGACGGTGAGTAGGAAGGCTCCGACTCGAGAGAAGTAGCTGGAAGCCCGGAATTCCAAGGGCTCGAGGTACCTGAGGATACGTTGAGCAATTGACGGCCAATGCAGGTAGCATGGAAGCTAATCCGTGTGATCACGGCCTTTTCATCAGCCCCGAGCATTTGTACTCGTAGCGTAACGCGCCAATAGAAACAACCGTCATCACCATCAAAGCTTCTCCACTCATGTTTGTAAGTTTCCGGGAGTTCAGGGTGTGGGTTGGATACTTCAGGACGCCGACATGTGGCTCAAAGGTTGGGTCTTCCCCGCCGTATTTCGATGGTGACATTCCTCGAAATGACCGTAATACCCTAAATCCCACACTCCAAAGCCCAAGCCGTAAACACCCCCAACCCAGAAAAGCTCCCAGATTGTGGGCTTTGGCGACTCGTTGCCGCTCACGCGCCAGCAGTGGCCCCAGGGGAGGACCAGAATGGATCTGTGCCGCAGTCCCGAAACTCGAGATCTCGGGTTGAATGCAGGGGCTTTCGCTAGCGTGTTTGGTTCTGGGTTGCCTTTGTAGATATCAGGACCTGTACGGAATGCTGTTTCTAGTTAGCACCCTCGACAGGTTAGGGGATCCTGAACCCTGGAGCTAGGTTTTTGAGGGCGTGGGGATCTGATATCGAGGTCGGCATTTTCGCAATAATTCCATGTATAGTTCCTCCACGACACTACGTGAATATACGCCCAAACCTTATTCTAAGGTTGAAAACGGTTTGAGGGTTTGGAGCTTGAAGGTTTCGTTCAGGCTTCAGTTTTCATGAAACTCCATTGGGGCTCAGGTTTTCCGTGCTGTTGTGCGAAACGACGCTACCAGGTATTTTCAGGATTCTCTTTCGAAGCTCCCGAAACCAAAAACCAGCACCCATTGATCTTACATCCCCAATGCCTCACACCCCGGAGGCCACACCCCAATTCCCCGTGGTCAAAACCCAGGAACTTATAACACCCTATGACGTGTAGTCCCTATGGCAAGCCTGGTCTCGGGTTTGCATTGTCCACAAATGTCGACAGCTCTGGGTCTATCGTTTGGGGATTTGGGGGGTTTAGGATTTTGGGTGTAGGGTTCCTTCTGCTGCACCCGGAGCGATTAGCACTCCAATGTCGAAATCCCTCATATTAAGCCGACCCAGAGAAAAGCTCAGGTCTTCCGGGACGACGGTATAAACGCTAAGTCCGAAACATCTGCAGCTCGAAGAAGACAAGTGTATGGCTACCGCGACGTAGAAACAGCTGCAGCAAGGTTCAACGAAAATATCCATGTCGTGTTCCTGTGCTGGCAACCAGAGGGCGCGACCTTGGATACCTCTGCCGCTCGGCATGCCATCGGGCAGGGTCCAATGAAGAGTTGGGCCGATTGAAATGCTGGATCGGCATGTATTCGTAGGTTTCCAAAAGTATGGCATCGGGATTGTGGGGTGTGTTTGGAGTATTGTGTTTGGGGTTTAGGTCCCAAGGGCCGTCCTCATCGCAGTCGTCGTGGCCGTCAGTAGATGAAGCAGTAGTAGTCTGAGGAGGGAGTAGGAGTAGGAGTAGCAACAGCAGCAGGAGGAGGAGTAGGTATACAGGTGTAGGTGTAAGGAAGGAGCAGGAGGAGGAGTAGGAATGGCTGCAGGATTATAGGAGGCAGAAACGGCGGAGTAGGAATCGGAGCAGTTGCAGTAGCAGGAAGATTGCTAGCATGCTAGCCATGGTCGCGGTAGCAGTTGCCGCCGCCGTCGTGGTGTCGTTTTCGTCGTCGCCGCAGTAGCAGCATAGCCACTGGTCTTGCTGTCTGTAGGTAATCGCAATATCCGGAGGGGGAGGTGTTAGTCGTACTATCGCGCGCCACTGCATCGCTATCTTAATAGGTAGATGTCTGGACAAGATCATTGCTATGTCTCATTCATAGCATCGCAGCAATGCCAAGAAATTATGTCAGCAACGTGTGTGGTGCAGCCTGTCTGAATGGCCGAACACAAGACGAATAGGAGTAAATCAGAATGGCAAGGGCTACCGCAAGAGTATCAAGATGCGAAGACGAATACTACTGACAGGCGAAGTATTGTGGTGGTGTTACTGCTCATGCCATGCATATATGATTGCTCATGCAGTGACCGAACATCACTGTCTGTCGAGTCTAGCATTGAAGCCTGGTATCCTGAATCCGTAAGTCCTAGTTCTTTTCTCCTACGCCTTAAGCCTGAGACGTCCCAAAACCTTGAATCCTAGACCCTATGTCCCACCCCATATATCCTTAGCCATAAACTCGAAGCCCTAGCCCTAAGTTCTCAACCCATCTTTCACGACGATCGAGGCTCTGACGTCGGAGTTCATGCGAAGGTACCGACCTCGAGTGGTAGAAAGTGACTATGGTTTCGGGTTTAGGCTTCAAGGGGAGAGTGTTGGGGAATTCAGGGTCTAGGGTTTAGGGAAAAAGGGTCTAGGGATCTAGTGTTTAGGTTTAGGAGTTTCGGGTTTAGGGGCTGAGGGTTTAGTGTATGAGGCTGCAGAACTTGTGGAGCACGATACTGTCGTCGTATGTGGTCCTACAGCGGTGTTATGGCTGTTATGGAGCTTTAGTATCAGGTTTCGTACGGGGTTCAAGGTTTTTGATGTCGCGGCTCAGGGTTTTGGTGTTGCAGGGCTAGTTGAGAATGCCAGAAGTGTTCCGAGTTTCTCTGCTAGCTCCCTTGTATGCTTATGGCTGCATCTTGAGAACTTCCCTGCGTCTGTGGGCTGCCGCAATAATTTGAAGGTATTTCTCAGCGCTAAAGCTGAAGCCCAAGCCTTCAGAACACCTGGCAACTGAGGACCGAGTAAAGCCGTTTGCGCTTATGTTATAGTTCAACCCAAGGTAGTGTTCCATCCGATTGAACGCTTAAAAATGATGTAACAGAACACAAAGTAACATAGAACACAATCGCGACATGACTCCCACGACAGCACCAGTCCGCTCAACACGACAGAATTTTGATATGATATATGACCATGTAGCATAGTAACACAGAATCCAGCGTATAGTGTACCAAAGTATTTACCACAACACAATATACCATAAACAGGCATGGTAACGTAGTTTATGGCATACTCTATTGCAGCCCTACGTAGTTTCATTCATAATCTCGCACTTGTCCAACAAGACGACCAGATACCCGATACTTGTAACATTTTCAGCACTACAACGTCAGAGAACATGAGACAACACAATATGTGTATGTATATAGTATGGTAAGATGCAGGGAGATGTTTTCATTTGAAGTTAGAACACATTTTCCATATATCTAGATACACATATGCCTCTAAACTGCAGTGAGTGCGACATAACGTATGCTCTTTTGTGTTACCCTCTGGAGATCAAAGTGTAGTTTTTCAACATCCCTATTACACAGTGCAAGGCATAGAACATGCATATAACATGTAACGTGTAATGCTTGGACGTTAGCATAAGTGCGTTTGTATATATATATATATACACACACATCAGTATGTGTTTATATATATATATAGATATGAAGGCTGAGTATACACATCTGTGCATGTATATGTACGCACGCATGTTATTGCTGCCATTACTCTCATTAATAACAGGCACATATTTATATATACATATAGAGAGAGAGAGAGACCGCTTTTTAATATTCGATATAGAATATGTAATGTGCAGTATACCATGTGCATTAGATAGTTCGTTCTATAATCAAGTTACATAGGATACGGAATGAGAAAGAGCTTACACATAGCATATTCCGTATGTTACCAAATTTTTGCATATACATATATACGTTTATATGTTTCCGAATATGAAGTAAGCGGTTTACAGGTATAAAGGTATCCCAAAACATATAGTGAAAAGTTTCGAATAGATAGTAGGTAAAATGGAAATAGGTAGCATTAGATGTACAACATAAGAACACATAGTTTTTGGTACGTAAACATTGGGTTTAATATACAATGCTACATAGTACAGAGGTTATAGTGAATGCAGAGCAAATTATATAGTTCGAGACATTGACAAGCTTGTAGCATAGAGGTAGCAGATCTATGGTTCATCGTATGTATAACACAGCAAGGCTTACTTCACATAAAGAGACAGAGTGAAACAGAATGCACACCGACATAAAGCAAACTGTTTCCAATACACTGTGATATATTGCAATATACTGGAGCATAACATACTTTAATGCATGATGTAGTATAACGGAATGCGGCGTGACATAGTATAACAACGACGCATTATTTCACAAGTTAACACAATGAGACAAAATCGATTGGATTATATGGCAGCGTATAGTACGCTGTAACTACAGGCGACAACATAGAGCGTAGTATAACGCAGAAGAACGTATGTATATTTAAGTATATATGTATAGTATAGGCGTACCTTTCCGGGCATACCTGTCTGTATATATATATATATATAAACGAGGTATAGTAGACTACAACATGTTATGGACTGAACAGGATATCTTATGCTATACTATAATGGAACGGGGCACATCATCACCTCATAAGACAGAGTATGATTATGACGTCATGCAGTATTTCATACATGCCATGTACCATGAAAGATACAAACGTAATGTCATGCACTGTACAGGAGAGTCAGATAGATAAAACGTACTGGATTGCAAAAAGACTTGTTACAGTTTCACATGATATGAAATATATTAAGGCCATATCATGTATGATGCTTGTTCGAACATAGCATAACCCAATACTTCTTTAAACGCAATGCAATCTATCAGAACATGAACAAACCGCTTAAACATATGATCGTGCAAACAAAGCTTTGCCATGCTGTAAAGGAAACCAGATTATGCTCTTTAGCATAATGCGCTGCAGTGCAGCCTGTTTTACAACTTGATACGGTCAAGCCAGTATCTGAGATCCAGTAACTAGCAGGACCCCAGTATGGACCCCATGTGAAAACCATTACCAATAAGAGCCTAGCGGGAGGATTTCGCACACGTAAAGGTGCATGGTCCTGAATGTCAAGGTGGTTAAGATTATGAGTTTTTCCAACCACATGCTTAACTAAGCCCTTAACCCTAATTCTAGAACCCTGAACACCCCAACAATGCCAAGCAGGAAATTCCACCCTGGACTCTATGGATCTGGCCTCTACTGAATGGCCGAATGCTGAACCCATACGGAATAACCCAACTGAGCCCATGCTGAATACCCCAAATCCTGGACCCCAGTCCTAAACCTATTCACCCAAGTTCTAACCGCTTACTAAATATTTTAAATATGTGCAGATCAAAAATCCTCAACCAAAAGACGCGTAGACGTAAACGAAGCTTGGGGGATCAGGTTGGCGGAGATCCGCCCGGGCCTTGGCAGCGTGGGTTCTAGGGCTTTTCGGGAGTGTTGAGGTTTAGATGGGGGTAATTAGAATTGCAGGGGCCGTAATAAAGCTCCAACGACTACGGTTCGAAGTGCACTATAGTCTCATCATATAGGGTCTAGCGCTTGGTGTAGGATGAAGTCTAGACTGTAGGGCAGAGGCTTGCACTCTCGTGCTTCGAGATTTGGATTTACATGGGTTCTTCTTAAGTACGGTCCCCTGGGAGCTACGGTCCCCTGCGGTCGAACTGCACAAGATTGTGCTGAGGGTTCACCGTTCGGGCACAGGATCTGTTAGTAATTTAGACAAGCTCCCACAGCTTTGTTTTCAGGGTCTCATGCCGAAGTACCTTATACATGAAGGGCTTTGTTCTAAATCAGCCCAGGCAATTAGAGTAAACTGCAAAATATTGAAACATACCTGCTTACGGTTGAGCACCCTAAACCCTAAGCCCAAATGCTTACTCCAAACACCATGCAGCACCATGCACTCCCACGGCCTCTAACATCGTCATCGTCAAGCCCGCTGCAATAGGCTCCATTCTCTTTGGGGTTTGGATTTACACCTTGGGGTTCTTTCAGAGTTCGTGCGTCTTGAATTTGAGGTGATGGACTATGGGTGTCGGATTTAGCATCGAGTTCCCTGGTGAGGCTTTCTCCCAAAGGGTGCGCGACCTCCGCTGACCTTGCTCATGGTGAACTGCAACGAGAAACAGAGGCTGGGTATCCGGCTCTGTGTCCAAGATTCCAGATTTTATGTCTTGTTGGGGAATCAGGAAGGGCCCAGTCCTCTTCAACGGGGCCAGTAGCTTCGAGGATGGACAGACACGGTATGGATGCGTTTCAACAGCTTGTTCAGACGTTGACGCCATCTGCTGCGGCACTTTACCTGGATTTTCGATGAAGCTGCGGGGTTTAAGCCATCTAAAGACCATTTTAGGATCCTCACCTACTAAACCAAAGCCCGAAATTTGTTGAGGCAAAATGGGAGCTTCTTTTTTCAGTCATCGTTTAGGTGACTTTTGCATGCCGAGCTTCTGTGCGATTACCTGCTGCCGGGACCCGAATCAGGCTTTTTGACGTAGCGTGTCGGATGCATTGCAGTAGTTTGACGTTCCGACTTGCAGCCGCCAGGGGAGTCGTCGAAAGTCTGATGGCCGCTTTGCTGGAAGTTGTTTGCATGCTGGGTGTTTAAGGTTCCATTTTCCCTGAAACCTGTTCAGGGGTTTAAGATTCTGGGTTGGCTTGACCCTGCGCATGTCCCGAAACAGTTTGACATACCATACTACTGAGACTACTACTTGGACGAGGGCGACTGGAGCCAAAAGCAGTGGTATTTGTTCGGTTTTGAAAGATAGGGTGAGGTAGTGAGGATAGTAGCAACCAACATGTCATCAGAGGTTGAGATTTGGCCCATGACCTCGGGCATATTTGGTTTTCCAGTTCCCTCGGCTCCTTCCCGCAAATGTGTATACATGTCATATGTGCATCGGCTTCTCTTATTTCTGCTGATAGACGCACACGAACGCACACGTAGTCACGTGTGTCCGGCTGCCAGTTTTCCCCCAGCATGCCACCAACGAGCCTGTTGATCTGTCGACTTCGGCTACTTGTCTAGATGATGCGTATTTCTGAGTACAATCCTCACGGCCGCCTTCAGGAGAGCTCTCATTCACCTTGAATCCGCATAAAGGTGAATCCATAACCGTAAACTCGTGCGTGTGCACTCTTAAATGCCAGCTGAGCATGAAACTTGATGATCCCACGGTAGACCCTAATCTCTACACCCTAATAAGCATCGAAGCCTAACCCCCGGAAAAGGCCAAGCAGAAGGAAATGGATGAGCCCTTGACCATCGCTCAGAAATTGGCCGAATCGAACAGCGAGGCCTGGGACCCGTCGCCGGATTGACGGTGCAAGGAGTTTCTGTGCGTTTCGAGGGCTTTAGAGGGCTCATACAGGGTTCAGGGTTTACGGCTTAGAGTTCCGGGTTTCGAGAGGGTCTTAAAGCTAACCGGCTTCAAGGGAGCTTACGGGTGCAGAACGACAATTTTACCCAGCTTGTCAAGAACTCACCAGTTTCAGGGGTTGGTGTCCTTCTGGCAGTTCTGACTGCCTTCTTTGGGGATGAATTGGGAACACTGGATAAGTGCTGGATGAAGGTCGATCGCACGATTTAGGGTTCAGGTCCGAGGAGGTATTCACTGAAATCATCGGGGCTTGACACATTCCTGTGATGTCGAATGATGTTGCGGTTCGTAGTGTGATGGCGGGGTCGAAATCGCGAAGCACGCCTTTGATCATAAAGAGGCCCCAAACCCATCGTGGCGAACTGGTAGCAACACATGCCAGACATTCCAACCCCTAAACCCTCAACCCTCGACCCAAGCAAGATGTTGCAATAGGGGCAGTACAAACTGAAACAGGATTTCGAGTGTATGATTCAGACCTCTGCATCAACCTGAAGCCGTGAGTCTCACACCACCCTGAAATCCACCGGTTCAAGGAACAGCGCTTTAGGCAGTAGTTTACTTATGGTCCAGGGGGCTGGGAGTCGGGGGCTGTGGGAGAGAAGGGTCTGGGGATCAGATAGTGGGGTTTGTAGGATGATTGCCGGTGTGAGGTGAAAGGGGGTAGGTATCAAAGTTTCGGGTGCAGGGTGTAAAGCTGGGGAGCCCAGGTAGTGTAGGATTTAGGTTTCGGGTTTACGTGGGGATTCTTCGGACCCGCTGCCCAAGTTCTCCCATACAGACTGAACCCTAAAAGCCCTGCGCCGAGGACGATGTGATCACCGCCCTACAGCTGATCTGTCGGGTGCCACCCGGGTTGTCTTTGAGATCCGGTCGTTGGTTTAGGGTTTAGGGTTTAGGCTGCCTTCTTTCGATTGCGGGTCCAGGGTTCGGCACTCGGTTCAGTGCTGGGTGTCGGGACTGAAAGTTTCGGGAATTCTGGACAGTACCCCTGAACCCCAAATGGTGCGGTTCAGGACTTGAGGTTAAAACTCCCAGGCTACACCGCAAGCCCGCAGCCTGCCATTAAATCAAAAGCCTTTCGCGCCAAGCATGATTTCAGAGATCCAGCTCACGGCTTGGCTTTCGAGAAAGTTTTCGGGCTCTGAGGGATTAGGGCTTCGGGCTGAAAGCTTACGGCTGGAGCCTTGGCGATGAATCTGTTGTTCGAGGGCTGCGCCCAGAATCCACACACATCGTCTGCCCGAAGCTGCGACACTCAGAAGCAGAAGCTGCGCAGGATACGGTGTCTTTTAAGCCCAACGTGCGCTACACCCTCAGCATGAAGGATGAGGCGCGGCCATGGGATCTATCCCCGTGCGTTAGGCCCGAAAGCGGAGACATGGGTTCTGTTTAGGTGAGGTTTAGGTCATGGGGAGGAGAGGGTTTTAGGATTGAGGGTCTGCTTGGGATCGGGGGCATGGAGCACGGCTTTAGATGGGTCCTTGGTACCTGATCCCTGGGTTTTGATCCAAGCCCGATCTGCGAGACTCCGGCTGAAGAAGTAGTCCCGGCTCAAGGCACAAAGTCTGAAGGCTTGAAGAAAGCACAAGCATCAGGCCCTTAGGCCTCGAACATCTTCGGATTCCGGGGTTCGGGATGAAGGTCTCAGAGTTAGGAGACACGATAGAGTCTCCAGCGCTCAAGCTTTGGAGCTTTAGTCTCAGGACTGAGATCTACTAGGCTGCGTGCGCTGTGGGTCCGACTGAAACTATACCTTCGCTTCTCGGCTTAGGCGCAATAACGCGTAAGTCGTTAGTGTTCCTGGTATCGTCTAATTTCTTTTGCTTTGGACTTATTGGGCCTGTTCTTATCTTTGCTCTGCCGGTATTTGCGATGGTTCGTTTCCGATGGTCCAATTATCTCCCAGGGTTGACTACTCGGCTTTGTTGTTGCCTTTGCTTGCGCATGCTGTTGTTGGGCGAACGGCAAAATTGCAGTAGAACGCCAGGCATCGCAAGGCGGCTGCTGCAGCTTGATGCGGCTTGGACTGGAAGGTTTTTACATCCTACTTCGACCTACTAGAATGTCCACGGCGGCACGGGCCAGGAGAAGTTTAAAGCAAGTTTTGACCTTGCGGCCGTTGCCAAACATGGGTTTTACCATTACCACTGACCCTGCTACCACCGTTTGCATGACGACGACGACGGCACCAGGACGACGAGTTGCAGTACTGGTAGTTGTAGTAGTCGTCGTTGTCGTGGTCGTGGCCGTAGTCATTGTCGTAGTTGTCGTAGCCGTCATCGCGGTCGTAGTCGTAGAAGCAGTCGCAGTAGCAGTAGCACTAGCAGTAGCAATAGCAGTAGCTGTAGCTGCAGCAACAGCAGTAGCAGCAGCGGCCAGTGGCAGTGGTAGTGGTGGTGGTAGTAGCAGCAGCAGGTGGTAGTAGTGGTGGTAGTGGAAACTGTTGTTGTTGCTGTTGCCGTAGTAGCAGCAGCAGTAGCAGCAGCAACA
>CAJNDV010036607.1:0-12748 GCA_905221635.1 Symbiodinium sp. CCMP2456 | reverse complement strand
GCCACTGCCACAGCCACAGCCACTGCCACGGCTACTGCTGATGCCAGCAGTTCGGTCAAGTATGGTTCGGGGTTACGCTTCGGCCCAGAAGCATCCCGCGAAGCCCGGAAACATGGAAGGTTCTCGGACAGATAGCCTTCCAAGAGCACTTTCCCATTGACGGCGTGGCCCAGGAGGGTTGATGATCAGGGTGTAGGCGGATTTTTACGGGTTTGGGGTTGTTGGGGTTCAGATTTTCGGGTTTAAAGGCGTGAACCGAAAACAAAAAACCCTACAACCCCTAAGCCCTGAACCCTTTTAACGCCCGAAATCCCAAACTCCAAACCCCTTCTTGCGGGCAGTATCGGTACCAAGATCCACTTCGATCTAGGGACCTGGGTAAACCCGAAGGCTCCAGCCCTACAGCTAGCTTTGGGTCGGGGCCTTGTTTCTCAGGCCTGCGAATGCAGGTGGCAAAGGTTTTAGAGATGCTTCTGACTTCTGCTATGGAGTTTGGAGATGCTTACAAGGAAGGTTCCGGGTTTACTGAACCTCACTTGCCGCGCATGTCATCACACAGTCATCACACAGGCCCACGTCGCCCAGACGTTGTGCGCATTGTTCATAGATTCGAGAACCAGAGCCCAGCTGAGCTGGAACCGTGGATGGACCATGAAAGTGCAAGGCCCTCACAATGCCAGTCGTGCTTGTTACATGTCAAGGTCTTTCCACCACAAACTCGTAAGCCACCGTCCTTGACTTGCTACACCCTACAACCCCCAGGCCTTAAATGCTGAAGCCTTGTAGCCCTGAGCCCATAGAAATCTACCTACACCCCTGAAGCCCCAGGACCCTACGACTTGACTGCCGTGAACACTAAGAATCAACTCTTTTTCCACCGAAGGAGCCGTCGAAGTCGACGAAGCCAATGCCTAGATGGGCAAAGAACTCAGATGACCGCTGGAAAGGTTCTAGGGTCTATAGGGTTTACGGTTTAGGGTGACAAAGGAGTCTGAAAACCACGCAAGCCTCTTAAGACTCTCAAGGCTCCCATGTTAGGCTTTCAGTTGACAGGCAACGTTTTTGAGTTGTCAGGCTTAGCTGGGTATCAGGACCGTTTAGGGTTCCGTATAGGCTTGCGAGAGGGCTGCAAGCTCTAGCAGGTGATTCCACATGGTTCCTGTTCCGAGATGTGCTCAGTGGTCAAACAGCATGTTTGTTGAAAAACAAGGCTGACCGGGACCCAAATCCTAAGCCCTCGAGAGATCTAAGCCCCAAGCGCAGTACGCCGCAAAACCTGAACTCCCGAGCCCTCAGCCCATTAACTTAGAAGTCTTCAGTCCATGGCCCCCATGGTTTGGAAATTGGTGGTTGGGTGTGGGGCATTACTTTTGTTACTGGAGAGGTAGGGAAAACACAGAAAAATCGCCTGAGTTTCTATGTATGGTCAGTGTGCACGCAACCTAACTTTTGCTGGGACTCAACATACGCGTTTCGGAAATGTTCCGTCCCGAACAGCTGGGTAAAGGCACCCCGCAAGCAATGAGCTTCTCGTGTACCGTCTTCTGGATAGGTTATGTTAGGGTTGTGGGTTTAAGATTTCACCAGCTGGCGGTTTTGAACTCTTGGTCTGTTGTTGTCGGATTGCTCGGTTCTGTTCGCATACTATCTGCAAAGAGGATATTTATGTGTTTTCCTTCTGCCATATGCATTGACATACATCGGCTGCAAGATTAGTTTCAACGTACATTACAGAATAGGGTTTCAGGCTTTCTTGGCCTGGCTGCCTTTTGAGTACGTGCTTCTCGGGTGGTTTAGGATTTCAGTAAAGTGTGCATATCTAGATTTTCACGACTGTACAACTCATGTTGCAGCTATTGTTCTTACAGCTGCATGTAGTTGGGTCCGGCGTGATGTCGACCTTTAGTCGCCCAAAAAATTTAAAAAGCAAGTCTTAGACCATGTGAGAAGAAGCTCCCCCCCATGTACATCTTGAGTTATCAAACCCTTCACCCCTAACCAGAGTAGACTCTTAAAGGAAACACTATAGATCCTTGCACGCCCTCACCCTCAGGTGTAGGATTTTTCCCCGCCCCTTGCATTTCCAAAGCCAACAGTCCCAAATCAGAAACTCGCTGATCCTAGACCCTCAACCCTAAACCCTGCAGCCTGAAACCTTTCCGAGGTTTACGGCCTGGGTGCTTGCACGGCGATGATGACCATCATCGGGCTGACTGCCTGGTACCAGGTGCATGTCTTTTGGTGTTCGAGAAGACTGCCCTTCATAGGGCCGAGTATCGGCTTGGAACTATCAGTCATACTGTTCCCTTTTTCCCATATATGGGCTTTCTGGGAGGGGCGAGGGGGTTCGGGGTTGTCTCGAGAAAACTGAGCTTTGCAACTTTTTGGGGGCTGTCGCGGAGCCCAGCCTGTGACCCATTGTGATCTCGAAGACTCGTCTTAAGGCCGGTGATATCTTAGCGGCCAGTAAACATATCTTAGCTCCTAATCCCTATGTCGTTTTTTCGTAGAGCTGCATTGCAGAATGCGCCTACAGTAGCCCCGATTTAGCTTTAGAACATACCCCAAGGCCCTCATCGTGCAAAGCCTCATAGGCAAATGCCCACTACAGTAGCAAAGCCGGGCTTACCTAGCTGAGGGTTCCGCTCGAAGTAACCCGACTCCGAAGCCTAAGCCCTCACTGCTAAACCAAACTTCCTTAGGCTTCCACATACGAACAGGCCCTAAGCTCAAAACCCAATGCCCTCGTCGTATGAAGCTGAACCTTCCACCCGCTTCGACGCCCTCGCTATAGGATGTACTTAGGGTTCCGTTAAAGTTTAGGGCTTTGCCGGAGTTCGGGGGCCAGGGTTGAAGGATTGTAAATGCTCGGTTTTTACAGGGAGAAGCTCAAACCTGGAAAGGTGATGATGGCTGCGTTCATGGAGCCACCTGCCAGGCACTCAGCCCTCAAGCACCCGGCTGCTAGAACTTGTGTTTCCTGGGGGGGGCTGAGTTGTACGGTTTTGCTTTTTGAAGTCAGAGTTCAAACTCACAGACTTTGTGTAACGAGGCTTCAGAGGTCTCTGGCCCGGGTTTGAATGTGCATGGGCTCGCCCTGACCAACCCCTGCTATGACAGATTGCTAGTGCATGCGCAGAAACCCAATGTGCCTGGAAGTTCGTTCGGGCTTTAACAAGGGCAGCAAGGGCTTACATCACAGTTTGAGATGGTTGTGGCTTAAATGGAGCATCCACGGCTCCTCTTAAACCCGAAATCCACATCCAGAACCCTAAGCACCCACGCCGCCCGATTTTCCTTGGAGCCGAAACCCAAAACACATCAAGCCTTGAATCCCGCGGCCTTGAACCCCAAAATGCTATGTGATCACTGTAAGCCATTAACCCCAAACTTGAAACCCCGAAACGCCACATCCTAGACCCCAACCACTGAACCCTGAACCCTAAGCCCTAACCAAAACCCATCGACCCGGAGACCAAGCAGCTCAGAGACCACGTAAACTCTACCACCAGAAAACCCTAAACAGGCCCTAAATCTCAAGCACCGTATGGTTTGTTGTGCTTGTGGTTTAGGATTCTGTAAACCTTGAGGTCATCTCAGTGCGTTTTCGTGATTGGGTCTCTGAGGCCATTGGCATTCCTCCCTGATGCACCGCATCCCACCGACGCAAGCGCCCAAAAGAGCCATTTCAACACGTGAACGATTAGCAACAGCATTCCCCAGAGTTCCCCCTGATAAGTAGCCCCAACCCTGCATGCCCTAATTACCATGGACGCAGATCCAGAACCCAGCACCCAAGCATTTACTCCTACACCTTGTCGCTGGATTATAGGCCCTCGATCTCTTTAGGTCTAGGTTTTACAGGTGGTGTGGGCGTGTAGGATACTTGCAGGATCTATAGCATTTCGCGTTTAGGCTTGGAGGTTCAAGACGTTCGGCAGGTTCGGATGGGTTCGAATTGTAGTTTTTCGGGTGTAGGGCCCAGGGCCAACAGCAATTGCTCAATCCTGTTGTCCACCACCGAGTTCTGCTGTCTCCACCTTCACGACCATGACTAACTGTGATCAGTGCACCAATCATCTTTGTCCGTTTTTCTGTAAGCTTACAAGATACGGGGCCCGTGCTGCAGAAAGCTGCACCGGCTAGTTTTTAATTGCGCAGTGTGAATGTTAGGCACAGGAGAGCAGAGCTGTCGACGCGGGCTTTCTATGGCACATAGGCCGACAGGGACAGCCGTGAAACCCGGGCCCCAAAGCCCAGTCCCAAGGAGCGCTCCTTTTGGCTCTTAGTCGTGGCGTGGGGTGGAGGAGAGACAAGGCGCGTCCCACGCGTGGCGGGTGGTCCTGGGTCGCGCTCTCATCGCCGGTGGAAGCCACAGTGGATTTGGACCCATCAAAACTTAAAGCAGAGAAGAGCAATCGAAGGTTTGTCGCTTGGTGCCCCCGTCGGATGTTCCTTGGCCCACCTGCCACGACCCCCGCACCACTCGTCCGTCGCCGGGTCGCCCTCCCCCTCGGCCGTCTCGGTCACGTCGTATTCCTCGGTACCCCGCTGGGGTCGAAGTGGGCAAAGTTAATTCAGGACCCGGCGTGATCAGCAGAATACGTGCAGCAGAAAGTAATTACCCTACTACACCCGAAAACCTGACGTGTTGTAAACTCCGTTCGACCCTCAACACCCCGAAGTTGTGGAAACCTAAATCAGCACTATGGGGTTAGCCCAAAACATCCAGCACCAAGCGAGAAAGTCCACAGAGTCCAGCTGCTCTCCAAGCTCCGGCACGTGAAACTTCAGGCAGTTCAGGGCTCATTGATTCGAGGGCTTATGGAGTACGGTTCAGGGTTTAACTTAGGCTTAGAGAGTCGAGGGCGTAGCATCCAGGGTTCTAGGGATGGCTAGAGTGTTTCGAGGGACGTGGAGGCCGAACGTCGGTCGTGTTTGCCGTTGCTTCTGCCAGTTGTTACTCACTAGCTATGTTTGTGTGTGTGTGAGATTGTGCTACTGTTGATGTTGCCTCCATTGGTTCAGTTGTAATCAGCTTCGAAGAGAGTCAACGATACAAAACAGAACACTTCATAACCTCAACTCCTAGACACCCATCATGTGCCGGAGCTCCTCTCTTCTGTTGCAGCAAGTCACTGCTGCAGATGACCAGTTATTCTCAGTCAGGCGTGGAGTTTAGGTTTTAGCAGTGGTAAACCGTTGAATGAGAAGAACACGGAATCCTGGCAGTTGCCCAACCTTCCATGGGGTTGTGGTGAAGGGTTGGGGTATAGTCTGATCATATTTCGTTACGGGGGTGGTGTCTTTCTACAGCAGGAAGTGTTCATGCTGCAAAAACAAGAGTCTCTTAGATCCTGGGGGGATTAGGGTTAAGGCCCCGCCTTGGCAACGAAGAGGGTTGTTGAAAAGATTGCAGGGTTGCTTCTACATGTCTCCATAAGGCCCTGCTATTTGGGGTGTTATAGACGGGCCGCTTATGGCGAATTCCCTCGAAACTCCAACCTGTCAGCCTGCAGAAGTCTGAAAGTTCGTTCGTGGGGCACGCGACTTCGTGCCACCCTGCTTGCGCAGAAAAACTGAGCCTGGTTCAACAAGTGGACTGTGCTTGATGATATCATGCCAGCTTCCCCTCATTACAATCGGATCTCTGATGGATAACCTCCATAATCTCAGCACGCCACTATGATTCAGACTCACTGCGCCCCAAAGCCTATACCGTGTGCCGTATACCCTTACCCCGTAAACCCTGGCCCGGGTTTTGGGGCTCTTCATACTTCACAAATCCTGAATCCTGCGCCCCACATGCCCTGTACAGCGCCAACCCTGCAAAAGTCCACAGGCATATAAGCCCCAAGGCCTATAAACCATAACCCTGATAAACCCTCCACGCTCGAATCGCAGAAGACTTATGTTTGCTCAGGGATTTCTAGGGCCGAGCTGAAGGCTCGGAGCTTAATAAATTGAGGGGGAGGCGACAAAACCCTTTGGGATTTTTTTGGTTTAGGGTTCACGGTTTGGGGTCCCGGGTTGGGGCTGAAGGTTTCGATATTCAGGGCCGGGGCGCGCATCGCCTCGGATCTGAAACAGAACACGCCGGAGACTGCAAACCCTGAGCCTAATGAATGTACAGGACCCTCAGCGACCGTGAGTCTTTATGATGGGTCCTATGATCGACTTCGTTGACAAATCTTTCAATGGCTTGCAGGGCGTTAGGCCGATTCTGAAAATCCTTTGGTCTGCTGCAGAACACTATCCGAAGTCGTAGGGAGGCATTGACTTTCAGTTGTGGTGCGAGGCGCTGTTGACCTTAGCATTTTGGGGGTCTAGGGTGCAGGGCCGGAAAGTTCTAGGCCTGAGGTCTAAGGTTCAGTTGCTGAGGGCCCCTAAACCCATGGGCCCCAAAACTATACTTTGTATACTTTATTATCCTATTCTATACTATATACTATATACGAATATGCACCAGACGCAAAGTCGGATCTGTGCCAGGAGCAGCCCGCCAGCGAGGCGAATCAGGCGCTCCTCGGCGACATCGAGCTGGAGGCCGATCCATGTCCGTTGCGAAAGGTACCATCTAAACCTCTCGAGCTATCTATGGTACTATCATGACACGATCCATCTACTCAGCTGTCTGTCTGTCCGTCCGTCCGTCTGTCTCTGTCTAGATTACACACATGCACATGGAGTGGTAGTCAGAGGGTTGAGCAGCTTAGAGTCTTAGAGATTCTGCAGATGTTAGAGCCCTTCATTCTCCATGCCGAACCCTAAGCCTTCACACTCACCTGGGCCAAAGCCCTAAGTGCCGAACCTTGAAAACACTCAAAGATTCACCCGGAACCTCCACCTCCTAGATTGTCCTAAAACCGTGAACGCCGCAGACATAACCCCTGAAGCAAACTCTACAGCCTGAAGGGAATTCCGTAAAGCAGGTCATGGAGCTTCGAGCTAGCTTGGAGTTGAAAGGCATCCACCGCGATGCCATTCAGGACGGTTTTGGGCTGATTGGTTGGCTCTAGTGTGATGAGGTCCTTGTGAAATCCTTCACGCGCCGGAGCGCGTTTCGAGTTCTTGCAGTCATTCTACAAAGTCTTCTCGAGAATACTGCCTGCTTCTACGCTGCTTTCGCAAGAGGGCGAGACAGTTTTGATCAGACTCTCTCACTCTGAGAAGTCCCAAAGTCCTAGACCTTGGAACCGTTCGATCTCGTTCCCGGCCCTCGCGTCATTAGGGTTTAGGGTTAGGGATGTCGTTTCAGACCCCTGGTTTTGGATCCAACAGCACAAATCCCTTGGATCTTGGGAGGAGGCTTGCAAGAAGAAGCGGAAGGAGATGCTTGAGGCACCTTGGGCCACCTGGGGCACCCTAAAGTAGTGTTATGCTACTGTCCTACTGTGTGATCTGCGTGATGGTACTATTATCATACTGCACTATTCTGCTATTAGAGTATTGTGCTAAGCCTTATTACCTTAAGCTTAGGGTCTCTGGTGTTTTGAACTTGGCGTGGGTCCGGTTAGGCTTTTCGGATCCATGGTCGGTTTAGGGGGCCAGGCTTTTAGGATCTGTTTTGTGGCCTTCAAGGGCGATTCGCCTTCCAGCTCTGCCTGCCCCTGCGACACCTCGGACCGGGCGAAGGTCCCAAGCCCCTGACTCACTGAACCCCTTACCGTCAGCCAATACAGCCTACACCAGCAATCCTGAACCTGAAGAAGCGAAATTCCAGCCTGCAGAATGGCCAGAACGAAATGGCCAGAACGGTTTGGGGTTTAAGGTTTAGGATTCAGAGGCTCAGGTTTTTGTGGTTTGCACGTTTTTGAGATTTAAGGTTTAGGTGATAAGGCGTCCAGGGTAGGGTTAAAGGTGAGCGTGGATTGGGTTCGGGCAAGTACTTCTCAAGTGCATACCCGATGGTCCGTCCTGTAAAGGGACTACCTGACTACCCGCATATGGGAGCTTCAGAGAACAAAGTGGGCCCTGGCAGTGGGACGGAATACCAAGACCCTTGTTATTCGGGATCGGGAGGGCTGTCATTCCAAGAACTCGAAACCGTATAGCGACTCGTCAAAGGGCGGCCGTGTCCTGGGTATGTAGAGTTTATGATTTGAGGTAGCCGCAGGTAGCGAACTCTAAGACTTTGGAGCAGGACGCTCAGGGTTCGGGTTTCAAGCAGTCGGGGGTTTAGACTTGAGTGCAGGTTTTCTGTTCGTGCAGGGATTGGGTGTACGCGTCTGGAAATGCTCCTAAACATGTCAAGAAGCGGCAGGAGCACGACGCCAAGCGTGGTGATGCCAAGAAGGCACCGGTTGCTTGCAGTTCACTCGGCAACAAGCCCCTAGCCGCCCAAACTCAATAGGGTCCAGCCAGACGCAGAGTCGGAGCTCTAAACCCGAAGCAGTCGGCTGGGCATCCCTGCGACCCTGACCTCTTCCACCCGAAACCCTAAGTGTAAGTCCGAGACCCCAAATCCAAACCCGTTTCTGTCCCTTTTCGATTATGCTGCAGTGCACCCTGCAAAGAACGCTCCAGCTCGGCAGGCTGCGCGAGATGGAGATCCCAAGGCCCGTGGCCAAAAGTTGGGTTTTACGGCGTGGGGGCTCGTATAATAAAAAGGGATGTTTGGGTGCTGTTGAAACTGGCGGTTTAGAAGGGTAGAGTAGCTTCGGCAAGTAGGACGGCCAAGTCTAGGGATGAGGGTTTCGCGTTGCAAGGTTGCAAGCCCAAATACCGCAATCGAATAGCTTGACCTGGGCTTCAGTGGCCAGTTAGACGTTAGACCATTCCTTTGAGATGTTTGCACATTCATACTGCAGCATGCCCCTGGACCCCATTTTGATTTGGAAGGCCCTGTGTTCTAAGATTTGACTTCCATTCGGCGTAAGGAGTAGTTCAGTCGTATTTTCGGACCTGGCCGTTTGGGCGTGGCAGCTTCTGTACAAAATCGTTTTTTAGCAGGAGCAAGGGCCTTCAATAAGAACCAGGCACCCGACTGGACCTCACCGGCCCGAACGCAAACTTGGCTTGACCTACGCCAAGTGCTCTGAGCCAGCATCCACTGCGAATACCCTGCAAGGAAGATAGTAAGCATACTAGTCAGTGTTGTAAAGTCCATGGCCGTCAAGACTAGCTAGAAGCAGGGCATAATAGCAGCACAGCTCAGGTATGCTGCTACAGCAGATATGATAACTTCCAACCAAACAATAAACCACAATTTCCAATATCGGTAACGACTATTGCGATGGACTTAACCTCGTTGTCTCAACCTCTGAAGCAGGATGAAGGTGTTTTTCGCATGACAAGATGTCTTTGCAGTCGTTGGTTTAGGGTTTGCAATTGAGGGTGTTGTGCTCACAGACTCGAAACAAGAATCGCTAAGCAGGTGCAGGAGCGGGAGAAGGATCGCGAGAAGGCTTTCGTAGCGGCGGCTTCATTTCGTCTGGTGGTTGAGAGTTTAGCATGCCGCAGAAAAGGGGCCACGACAGAAGGAGTGTTGTAGGGCTGAAGGTTTAGGAATGGGAGTGTTTTTACCGGGGATCCAGGGTACACTAGGAATCAAGAGGCCCCCTATCAAGAACATATGGCTAGGTTGGAGTTTTTGATGCATTTCAACCGCGCACTCCAGTGGGGGTGGTAAGGGATCTAAGGTTTGAACTAGGGTGTAAACTGCGGATGTCCTCTTTAGGTCTAGTGGTGGGGGTGTGGGGGACAGGGAATCAAGTTTAGGGTTCAGTAGCAGTTCAGGGTTTAATTCAGGCATTGGGGTTTCGGTTTTAGGTTTTGGAGATTTGGGTTTCGAGTTCACGTTCGAGCACTTTGACATCAGCCTGTGGTTGCGTGCTCCTCTCTAAATCTCACGCTTCTGGGCGCTATGTTCATACTACAGTGCTGCCGACTCACTGCGTCTTGGTTTTTCGGGCTTTTGGTGAGCCATCTGTCAGTTACCATGGTAAGGAAGCAGCGGTTTTTACTCTGAAATGCCAACATTTCTGGTAGCTTGCTACGAGATACTGAAAGTTATGGTGACGGCCAGTTTTTGGACAACCCAGGCTGGTACATGTCCTTTACCACGTCGTACTCACTTCGTTTGCGTCGGCAGAATGTTGTGATCTTCACGAATTCAGAGCCGTTGGGCGCCATTCAGGGTTTGGGGTTTCGTGCTGCCAGCCTTGGAGACGACATGGAGTGCGGCAAGCCCTAGTCACTTTCTTGTACAAAGCATCAGAGCTTGGTTCAGCAAGTAACTGACATCTGATCAAAGCGCCTCGACAGTAGCAAGGAGGTCTAATACAGTTTGCGATTTCTTCATCGTTTCCATTCCTATTCCAGCTCGATTGGAGCGCTGCGTAAGCCAACACCCCTAGTTCGTGCTTGCAGATGTTTATAAACAACAACCCTGGGCCCAACAACCCCAGACCCTGCAACAAACTAATAAAGCTTGCAAACCCAGCACACGCCTTTCCACGCTCAAAGAGCTGCTAGCAGGAGTGCTTGACGAGGGAAGGCTGAGGCCCTACAGAGAATCTTGAGCCAGAAATAAGCCAGTTCGCATGAAAGCTTTGCGCCTTCTAGAGACCTTGTCTCTGGACCACAAAACCTTTTAGCGTCTAGGATCTAAGCACTACTGTAAGCTTGCAGCCGAAGTGTCCGAAACAGATTGTACGCGACCAGGAGAAGGAACTGCAGCTCCAGCGAGAAAAGGAGAAGGAGCGGGTCGGACCCTAACATATGCGAGTAACGTGCCTACCGTAAACTCCTGAGTGATGACACCCCCGTTCTCTTCGTATGGGCAATCGTGGCGATGCTAGCATTGTGGCCTTGGAAGCACGGAGGGATATCAATTAGGGTCTGCATGATCTTCGCGGCTAGGGTTTGGGGGCCAGGGTCATCTCCTTCTCGATATATAGGAGGGGTTGTGCATGATCGGCTGTTAGAGGCTTTCGGGAGCGAGTTTTCAATCTACCTGAGCCGTTCCAGACGGGGGTAAGGGGTGGGTGAGACGACGGGTTGGGGGAGGTGGCAATACCCGTCAAGACAGGCGCATATGCGCCTGAAACCTCCAGTGGAAAACCAGAAGCTTGGAGCCTCGACCCTGTTGGCATATAATCATTAGTATTGTTATCATTGTTATCATTTTTGGTTCTATATTCTCTTATTGTTTGTTATTATTGTTACTACTATCATCATTTTTGGCTATTTGCAAAGCAGCTCTCGGAGTCCCGCGTGTTCAGGCCATCAAGGACCCCGGGGAAAAAGGTTCAACAGCCGTACATCGACGCACCCCCTGGGTTAGTCCCTAGAGCCCTTGAAGGCACCCGAAGCTCAACAAGCTGCTTCATTGGTCTGCAATATTACTGTATGGCTCCTGAACCTTCAACTTCAGAGGACGTGGGTAACGCTTGGGTTTTTTGCCTCGGGACTTGGATTTCAAGGTCTTAGGGCTTCGGGATTAGGCTCCAGCGTTCACGGCGCGATTCTGTTTCTTGCGAGGAGAAGGAGCGTGACAAGAAGCTGCCTGACAAGATCAAGAAAGAGTTGTTCTGCGTTCGGGCTCCCTTTTAGGTTTCCTACAGCCTATAGACCCTTGCTTTGTTTGTGTCGTGCGACGGTCGCTTGCCCCGGACCCAGCATTTGGACCTAGTACACATGGGTCCTAAAGAATTCAACCACTCGGCTTTTCGGTGATTCCCTGCTTCTTTTATTGAGGTTTACGGGTTGGGGGTTTGCAGGTGTAGGGTTAACAAGTATAGTGGTCATGCACGAGCACACATGCATGTGTGAAACAGAAGCTTTATTGTATTATACGTATGTGTGCATGCATGCCCGCATGTACATACATATGTAACCATATACATATACACACGTGTATTGTGCACACACATGTGACATGTCTTTATACACCACATACATATACAAGTACATGCAAATACAGATATACGCACATAGATGTGTAACAGGCATGTCTGCACAGGTTCGCACCTTGCATGTAAGCAAGCAAGGAAATTCACAAATGTGGGCAGCTATGCACGTGCAAAAGCTGGAGCAACCATGGCATCTTGCATGAGTTGCGGAAAACAGTAAGGGTGGTTTCATGTGCGGAGGAACCCGCATGGCAGTCCATGTCCGGGCTCAGATCAATTTTCGCAGCTTCAAGAATCATGTCTTGCCCAGCATATTTGCTAGTTTTGGCTTGGCAGATGAGGAAGTCAATACTGTTTCCTTGGTTTGAGATGGGAGGATCCGGTTTCGCTGTGTCCAACAATAACATGGTTTGGTAAGTATCCCGGCAGTCCCGAACATAAATGTCCCTAAGCCCCAGACCAAAAGCCCAAAACAACCTTGGAACACTAAACCCTAAGGAAGAAGCAGGAGGAGAAAGAGGCACTCAGCGTGCGATGTATTTGGAGGGAATTAGCAGCATGTCAGATCCACGCTTCAGGGTTTGCGGTTTGAGCATTCGACGAATAGGAAGCAGGGTTTAAAACATCCACTTGGAAACAGTTGTGCGGCTGTGCAGCAGCTTACGAAGGTTTGAAGCTACATGGGTTTAAGGGCTCACGGGGTTAAGGTTTTTGGTTAGAGGTCTGAATTAGCTCTTCTGCATCTCTCTCACAAAGCCCCAAAACAAGTCTTTTCTCAGACCGGCGGGCCAGGTTCTGCAGTTCAGGTCCACATTCAACATATACCACCACTTCTACTACTACTACTACTACTACTACTACTACTACTACTTACTATTTACTACTTACTACTT
>CAJNDV010036606.1:1780-22063 GCA_905221635.1 Symbiodinium sp. CCMP2456 | reverse complement strand
TGGCGGTGGTGGTAGTAGTAGTATAGTAGTAGTAGTAGTAGTAGTAGTAGTAGTAGTAGTAGTAGTAGTGGTAGTAGTAGTAGTAGTAGTAGTAGTAGTAGCAGCAGCGGTAGTTGCAGTAATACTCGCAGAAGTAGTAAACTATTCCGTCACCTCAGCAGTAGCGGACGATCCTTGTCGTCGGCCCGGTTATCGTCGCCGCCATCGCCATCTTTGCCGTCGCCATTGCGGCAGTGGCGTGGCGGCGGCGGCGGTGGTGGTGGTGGGAGAAGTGGGCGCAACAGAAGCAGCAAGTGCAGCAGCTTCCGGAGCCGAGGGACACGATGGACGAGAGCAGCGTCATTGCCAACTGCATCACCTCAGCGGGTTTAGGGTCCTGGGCTCACCTGGCAGCAGAAGTAGAGGAAGGTAGAAGGTTACCGGGCAGATCGTGGCACTACCACAAGCCTGGAAGCCCGAAAGCTGACTGTGACCGACTTGTGTGGCAAGCAGCTGCAGAGCTGAGGAAGTAGATCTTGACGATGGCCGGCCTGAGGTGGCACAGCTCTCTCGGTGGAAACCCGGAGGGCGGTTGTGAAGAACAGGCAAGCCCAACTCACCAAGTCTACCCCAGGTCCTCTCCTACGCAATTCCCTGCTGCGTGTTGTTTTCAGACTCCATGCCGGGCTGCATAAACTGCAAGAACTCCGCTTGTGGGAACACGATGTGCGCATAAGATACCAGTGACGGCACCTGAGCCACCAATTGGAGGAAGCCACGTGTGGTCATGGACAGCTGTGTCTACAAGGGTGTGTGTACATGATGTTGTATTTCCCGCACGACAAACAAAGACTGAGTTCAATATATCAGGCCAGGAACATAGCGGCTAGTTTCCTTTTGAGAAAGCTGTCTGCAAGTAAATTCCCACCGCCCAGACGGTGCACACGGGTTGTTTTCCGCGGCCGTGGACATGTTAGAAGGGCAAGATTCGTGGAGCTGTCGCAACTTGCTGTAGTAAGCTCGTCGATCTCGCAGCTGAGGCCGTCGCACACACGATCCTCAGTTCGGGCGCAGCTATCAAGGTCCAAGCCCTCAGAGACACCCACGAAGCTCCAAGCACGAAGCTTCCACCCTCAATGCCCAAGCCTCCAAAACCTTGAGAGAGCCCAGCCTCCCAAAAGCCCTCAGAAATCGAAGCAAGGCTCAGGTTCACCAAGCCGTAGAGGACCCCGGTGAGGTGGTCTTGGCCCAGATAGTCCATGAAGCGCCTGGCTTCAACGCAAAAGGGTTCTGTTTCTGGGCTTTGGGGCTCTTGGATCCTGTGTCACATGCTCTCACAGCCGAAAGAGCCCCGAGACCCTAAACCCGCAACGAGGCGTCTGCCTGAGGTTGATGGGGACCTTGCCCGTCTGCATTTCAATGTCGATTAGATCTCGCCACCTGGTGCTGAGCTGACGTCATCTATGTCTCGGGCGTAGGTAACTTAGTTCTGAATTCAGCTGGTGGCCCTGGTCTAACAATCTCCTGTGATAAGGCCCACTAGAATCAGCATCTTGCTGGTCAAAGGGAAGTTTGTGGAGCTTCAGCTGCTTGGATACCCTTCCGACCTGCTCCCTGTCACCATCTCTGCACCACTTCAGTGTGGATTCATGAGGTCTTGGAACAGGATGCTAGGCGCCAGAATCCTGCACTCTCTATGCACCAACACCTGCATCACATCCTGCAAGTCGGGATGCTGTACCTGATGAACATTTCAAACGTTTCAAACCAGAAACTAACCGACTCGGAAAGCTGCGTGTTATCTCTACAACCGTGCTTCGCGACAGACAGATCGGACGGAAACGATGCTTTGAGCCTCCAAGACTAAAGCATCCCCCAGATCCTACACCCTGACCAGGGGTTGTATGAGATTGGGATTGAGATGCTTCTGATTTCCAAAAGGAATGAAAACGTTCCTCGCGTCCTAAGCCTAAGGCTCAAAGCCAATACCCTAAAACCTAGACCCGAAAGGCCCTAAACCCTACAGCCTACAGTCAACCGCAAGCCCGAAAGGGGAATCGTTCGCATGCCGGAAGTGTCAAAGCTAATATCGTTGACCTTGGAACGCCCTTTCCGACCTTTCACTTGGGATTCTGAGTTTCTGTGTTTATTTCGGGTTTAGGGTTTAGGGTTTACGGGTGCGGGGGGGGCTTCGCCGGTAAACCCCAAAACGGCCAAAGGCCTAAAGTAGGGCCTGGGAGCCCCCCTAAACCACCCTGGTCTTGAATCGAGCAGCGACTCCTTGCCTTCGATCTGGTCCTGCGGGAAAGGAGAACGAGCAAGCATTTCTCGCTCAGGGCTTGGGGTCCTGGATTTAAGACCTTAGAAGTGTAGGATTCATTCAAGGCTGCGTGAATTTGGTCGTTTGGGGCTGCAGACCAGTGCAGTGATGCTCTCATTTACGGGGGTGGGTTAGGGTTCCGAAAAAGGTCCGAAGTGCTGAGGTGACCTTCTGAGCGCGAGAAGTGCTCTTTGCACGTAAGACAAGGACTCTACATCGCTCTTCTGGCCTTGAAAAAGCTTCGCCCGCCACCCTTTGAACCGCCACCCCGAGCCTGTCGGATGAGATTCGCGGGCATCTTTGGTCCGGCCTGCAGGTGAATCATTTTCTTAGGCTGGTGGTGGGCAGTAGATGGGGCCCCTCTTCGGAAGCTCACCGAAACGATGTGGCAGCGGGAACTCTCGTTTGCGTCATGCCGTGGCGGCCCCATTTCGGGATGACTTACAGCAGGCCTTTGAGACAAGCACGTCTCTGAAGAGCCGAACAGCCAGCGGGGCGAAGGATACCGTGGATTTTGTATCAGTGTGTCAGAGCCCTTGCCTTGTCGATCCTAGTCATGGCTGTTCTTCACGGACCTCACTGAGTGCTGCAGAACATGCCACTAGACTTGCTTGAGTCGCAGTACTTACTGTCTCCAAGAGTCATAACGAGGCTGGACCCCCCGAAGTCCCTAACTTGGACAACCGGTTTTCAGGTCAATTGCCCGACTTCGCAGCGTTGACATGTACGTCTGCTCAAAGAGCCAGTAAGCTGCAGCATGGCAGGGCAAGATGCTTGCACTCCTAAGTTCAGCGGAGCTGCTGCTTCAACCTTACGACGCAAAACCTCAGCTCTGGAGCTCTGAACTGAACTCCCAGGGAGCTCAGAACCAGAAACCTTACCAAAGCTAGGACGACATGAGGTGATTTGGGTTCCGTGCAAACCGGAAGCAGGCAGAGGGACCGAACGAGTCCATCGTTGCTAACACTACTAGCTGGTAGCAAGTCCGCTTGCAATAGCATCAAGAACATAGGAACAGTTAGAACATCAGCTGCTCAGCAGGAACAGCTACAGCAACAGCAGCAGCAGTGGCAGCAGCAGCCGCAGCAGCAGCAACAGCAGCAGCAGCAGCAACCGCAGCAACCACAAACGACCAACCACCACAACCACAAGGGCAACAGCCACACGACAACAGAAATTGCAGCACGGCAGCAGCAGAAAGATGCAACACCAGTCCTCCCTGCACCACTTGATATTGGTGAGAGCAATCACACAGTGATTGGACACGAAGGCAGTGCTGCTACGGATACCAACAATAAAACAACCAGGTTGAAAACCTTCAAGATCAGAGAAGACATGCTTTTCGTATCCCTACTAAACATATGCCTGTGATTACGGTGATGAGTGCGATTCTCAGCAAGTGTGGCGCTACAAACGCACTGAACAACAAACTCTAGCATCATTACCTTCACACGGGCCGACGACGGCCTGCTGCTCGTGTCATGTTGTCGCTTGGAGCTATGCTGCCTATTCTTGCCACTGAGATGCTTTCTACTGGCATTGGTGCAGTTTTCCTAGTAGTAATTGTCGGCCTGCGTGGGTGCATGTTGGTGGTGTCCTGGGTATGATTGCAGTGTGGCCATCGTCGTCATGCTTGTTGCTCGCATTGCTGATGCTGGTGCTGCTGCGATGCCGCTGGGACATCATCATCATCAGTCTGCTGTTGGGACATCAACACCAGTCTGCTCGTCATCCGCATCATGGTCGTCGTCACCATCAACAACCAGCACGATCATCCTCGTCTCACCTGACATATTGTAGTCACGATGGTGATTGTCGTTGCTGCTGTTGCTGTTGTTGTGCCTGTCGTTGCTAGTCTTGTTGGGTGTCGCCGAGTTCCTTACTGCTGCTGTTACTTTCATTGCTGCTGCTGTCTGATGGATTTCTCGGCTGAAAGCCATGCTGCCATTCACTTCTGGCGTGTAGCTATAGAGGTCATCGACAAGTATGTCAACCGCGAAGCTTGCTTTAACTTATGCGCTATCCACATATGCAGCATGCTTGTCTGTATTCACCGCTCTGTTACTGGTGCATCTTGTCCTCACATGCAGACATGTACACAAAAGTAGTTACACCTACATGTCCGCACACACACACACACACACACACGCACGAGTCCACATCAGTGATGGCAAGTCTTCCGTGTCTGAGCGCTTTTTTGCGCATGAGGCTCGGGATCCGGACTGACGTTTACATAAGCAGCAGAGCTTTGCCCATGACCCCATGTTGGGGCCATTTATTGACCGGCCGGCGTGCCTGTGTGCGTCCAAAGCGTCCTCTGGAATCAGCGCGACTTTTGCCGAAACCCTGACAATTAGATGTTAAAAACACTCCAGAAAAAGGCTTGGACCGCTGGATCTTTAATATCCAGTTTCGGGTTGGGGTAACCGGAATGAGGGGTAACCGAAAACTGAATATCAATCTCAAACCCCGAAGCGTAACCCTAAAACTCAAGAAATCACAAGCCCCCGATCCTAAAATCCCAAGAAGCAAACAAACCAAACCCAGACCGCGGCTCGTCCAGAGGGCTCGTGCGCTACGGCTCACCGAGTCGGCTTTGCTCCTCTCAGCCGCCGAAAGCAAAGGTTTAGGGTTTAGGGTTTAGGGTTGTGGTATTTAGGGTTGTGGGATTTAGGGTTTGTTTTGTTGCCGGGTGTAGTGCAAAAAACAGACAAGAATCAGAAGAATGCCAAGTTTAGGACTTGGGCTTAGGGTTCAACGACCATTATGGTTCGAGTTTGAGAGGGGTTTAGGATTTCGACGTCAACGATCGGTAAGCATGTTGGAGAAGAAGTACAGCCAATGGGGTGATATATGTGTACATATACAGATACATATATATATATATAGCTACATCGAAACGAAGAAATGAGAATTCTGGTGGTGGCGGCCATCATCCATATCAATGTGTGCAAGACCGGAGGGAGAAGACTAGTAGCGCAATGTGAATGAGAGACGTCACGAGCACAGGGCTCAGAACATGGGTGGAAGCTGCCCAAACCCTTAGCCTTAATCCCTAGTCCGCACGGTAGACAAGAACAGCTGCTGGGGTTTTTCCGATTGGTGGGGTTTGATTGACATTGGGCGGTCGCTTTGGAGGTCCAAGCATCAACGAGATAAGTGGCTATATTTCGTCTTCAACTAAGCACATCTGACGAGTACTCCGGGTAAGTGAGGGTTGGCGCTCGGAAAATATTAGAAAACCCAAAGCTTCTCCTTACCGAGTCTGGCCCTGAGTCTCCAAGACGGCTTACAGTTTGACTCGTGGCTTGTGAAACCTTAGGATAGAGCCTTGTTTTTATTACCTTGAGTTATCGTATACATTATTCGAAAAGCCCTGAGAATAAGCCTTATAGTAACCCTAGGGCGTACGGATCCGAATTTGGAGCGTGGGGCTTAGGGCTGGACAGGGGTATCTGTCAAGAGTTATAATCGTAGTGTTGAGACATAAGACTTCTGCGATATGAAAAGGACAGGAGTACTGCAACGGGTAGCACCAAGAAGCGGTCCCGAAAGCGCTAACTAACTGTTGCAGGTCCTCGGTGTTCTGCGCTTCGCAATAAGGAGTCCTGGCAAAGATCTCTCGATCTAGGGGTTTCGCACTAAGGGCTCGGGGCTTCGAGTGTAGGAGCTCGAATGCATGGGGGTCCCGTGGTCAATCAAGCCCACATCGGCTTCTCAAAACGAGGGGCGCCTTACTTAGGGGTGCTTGTAGTAAGCATCCTACTATATATCTAGGGTTCTTTCTACACCAAAATCCATTATTGTCTGAAGCCCCGACACGTATCGCTATCCTGGATCTTTAAGCCACAAGTTTTGAACCGCGCAAATCCGTGGCCCAAATGCGCGCCTCTATCCCAAGACCTAAGACCCCCAATGCCTAAAGCCCGTTGAACCCTGGCTGCACCTGTTTTTTTCTCGCATGTCACTCTACAATAAACGCAGCCCGTGGCAATCGGATGAAGGTAACTTTGCCCTCCTTCAGAACGCCCCAAAGCCTCAGCTTTCTGGACGCGGGTGTAACATCGTGCTCGAGGCGGAAAAGCAGCAGGAGAAAGATTTATATAGTAGTTTAGTACTAGTAAGAACAGTTCCCGAGGTCGTCCCTGCATGGAGGAAAACGGTAGTCAAAGTATCGATGGCTTATCGTAGTGGTTCGGGGTGCCGAAACGGTCACCCAACACATCTGAAGCCCCCCCTCCCCCACCCCTTCTCCGTCGCGCCCAACTTGACCGGCCGAAACTGACGTTGCCAAGCGTCGACAGCTACCACGAGGAAGATGAAGAGAAGTGACGATGAGGCACCCCCCCTAAAGCCCTACCGAAACCGAAGACGTCGCCAGGGTCCTCAGCTTCTATCTCATCTCTTATTGTTCCCCCTCTACCCGCAGTCACACCACCGACAAATACGGCCCCTCTGAGGCCATGCAGCTCAGGTTTGGAGGAGCGCCACGGTACCGGCTCGGAGGTACTGTTGGGAATGAGAACCTGCGATGCTTTTGCGGAGCTTGGGTAGTTGCAAGTTCAGCAGGCAGGGTTTGTGGACATTCTCGCATCCTGTCTTTGTCAACCGGGCGACCGGAGTTTTGAAGCCTCGGCAAGTAGGGGGTCAGGGTTTCAAACTTCCAGGCTTTGCAGGGCGACACAAACGGAGCTTAGATCTGTGTGTCCTGGATCAGAAAATCAGAAGCTGCGTGGCTTGAACTTTTTCGCGAGAGCAGGGCCCCCCTCAATTCGGTACTGCTCTCCATCACTCCCACCCCGAACAGACCCCGACCACCTCTATGTTCGTCTCGTAATTGGCTATGCCGCCTGCGACTGCGCGCTGCAGCTTTTCTGCCTTGGCTGGAGATTTCAATTCTGGGGAGTTGCTTGGAGGGGTGGAGAATTGAGGATGACATCCTTCGGCAGCTGTTTGTTGGAATGCAAGCGTTTGGCATAGCTCCTAGACTGCTGAAAGGCTTCAAGAATCAGTTCCGCTAGGCTTTCAGCTTGAAGGTTGTGTGTAGGATGCATTGGCCACATAGCTACGCAGTTGCCTGGAATGACCATGGCTGACGAGCACCTGAGGTTCAATGCATCGTCCAGGTGGTCTCGGGAAGTTGGGCATCATGCAGAACCCTAAACCCTAAATCCTAAACCCTGCACCCTAAACCCTAAATCCAAGCCATGCAGGCAATCATGTCTGAGACTCGAGCTTTTGGCATTAAGTACCGCTGGGCTCCGGTCCCATGTACGGGCCCGAAGAAGTAACAGCAGTATCCTTTAAAGTCCCAACATAATTATAGTATGATGAACAGTATGATGTACCACAAACCGTACTCAAATGATCAAGGTCCCTGTGTTACTGCGTATATACCCTTACTGCACTGGTGTTATGGAAACATGACAATTATGTAGACCGTGAAACCTCTCTTCGCAGTAGGATCCCTATGATTATCTTTGTAAAGGTAAGTCTCCGATGGAATCAGGGGCTCTCAGGGGAACTTTGGGACCTAAAAATTTCTTAAACCCTGAAATCTCCAACTCCAACTCTGCCTGGCTCTGCCTTTTCCTGTAGCATGCCGGGTGGCTCCTATAGCTGTGCACTGTGCTTCGTGCTCGTTTTTTCGCGTTCTTGTTGCCATTTTTGGCATTTTTTGGACCTCCTCTCGGTCGCGAGGCACGAGACCGGAGGTACCCTGAACATCTGCAACATTGGCTGAAGCGCCTGGAAAAGGACAAGATCATGGATCTTGATCTAGTGACTAGATCAAGATCAAGACCTCGATCTTGGCACAAGATCCTAGCTCCAAGGTTGTTGCGATTGCAATCCGTGAAAGACTCAGCCCCCTGGTGCGCAACTTCAGTATGCGTACATTGCAGACAAGGCGATAGATGGGGCAATTGCTCGTATTATGGCACACTGCTCTAGGTAACCTTCGCAATTCCTGTCCTACTGTTCACGATCCTGCGAAGCTCAGGGCGACAATTGAAGGGTCTTGGATGTACCGCTCTTTAAACTTTGCTTTTTTACATGGGCTTAGATTAAGGGCCCGACTAATTCGACGAGGGGTTTTTGGGGCAGGGTTCTAGTGTGGTCTTCGAGGTTTTGGGGCGTTTGCTGTGTAGGGCTTCTCGAACTTTAGGGTGTGGTACGTGTGGTGTTCCAGTTTAGGGCTTTTGCTCCTGGCAGTTAGAGGGCTCCAGGCTCACTGATGAACCCACAGCCCGCACTTGCAGTAGGGTTGTAATGGATGACCTTGTATCATTTGAACATAGAGCCGACCTTGTCATCCTCCGTACTACAAAGACTCCCCAGTTCCCGGACCACGGCCTGTCTGTCCGCTCCTGTTCGCACCAAGCCGTAGCCCCAAGCCCCCCAGACCCTACAAACCGCGCTCGACGAGCGCGCAAAACTACGGGAAGCTGTAAGGGTGGGGCTATGATCAGTCTTAATCTGTATCTGTCGCGCATTTCATGCACTTGCCCATCCCATTCTTCCCTCACGCGGCTCACTAAGGCCTCTTGAGCTTGCCCGGACTGATGACTTGCCTCAGATTGTTTAGGGCTTAGGATGGCTTAGGCTTAGGGTTCAGGTTGGTTTAAGTTTTTGCGAGCCGGCAGGGCAATTGGGGTCTTGGGAGGACAGAGGAGCCATCAAGCAAAACTGAGTGAAGACCGGCTTCGAGAATGCACAAATTCTCTTGTCCTGTGGTTGTAATTCCCAATCAATATTCAGTCTCGAGCCACGGCTTCAGATGCCACGCGACGATCTGCTAAGTAGACGAAAACCTACTGCATCCATGCTGCCTGGCAGGTATCTTCTCGATGTCATACGGACGGACTCCTTCGACTGGGATGGTCGGGCTGTCGTCGTGATGGTTCACGAGGAAGACACTGACCTGTGGCGAGGCAGGTGTGCGTTTAGGTTCACTGCGGCGTGGGACAATTTGTTAGGGTTCCGGGCTTGAAAATCGTTCCATATAGGATGCCCAAGGACCAAGACCCGGTCCGCAGCGTCTGTTGCGCTCCACATGTAGCCATTGTCCTCGTCCCACTCGAGAGCTACATACACATCCGAGTTGCCCACGACCGGGTCTATGTTCTCGGCAAACCAATCGAAAAAGTGATCTTGCTCGTTCACGATCGCATACTTCACCTCGGATTTCATGAAAACCGATTAGAATTACCCGATACAAGTCACACTCCAAAGCACCCACGAATACTGGACTGGGAGCCTGGAGGTATCCCCGAGGTTTTTCGCTGATCTTGAAGAGGTGATAGTGCTCAGCATCGTCGAGCAAGCGCGAGATCGGGAAAGCCAATGCCTGCACTGTGTCAGTGTTGACGTTCTCAGGGTAAGGAGTCATCGTAATGGTGCGTCCGCGATATTTGTTGGCATTAAACCATGTTCCACGAGGGGCTCCACGTCTGCAAAGGGCGCCGTCGAAGAATTTGTCTTCACAGTAATTGCCCTTGAGGTGGCCATCTGCCCGAATTTGTGTGAAGTTCTGGTGGCTGGTTGCATGGACCCACTCATCCACAGGCGGCATGCTGAGATGCGCCGGCTTAGTGCAGAGATTTGAAACCAACTCGAGCCTAAGAGCTTCTGCAATCGCTGAAACATGATCTTGTGACTTAGTAGTTTTAGGCCGCTTGCGCTACGACAGACATCAACTTCCAACCACCCAGGTATTGCCACGCTATCAAGCAGTGATTACTTCCAGTCGTCCACCTGGAGAAACAGCCTCTGGTCTAAACAGTTCAGGGTTAGCGAACGGCTTTAGAAAGCTCAGGGCACCCACCGGGGGTTACATTGACATCTTACATTAACGTCTGAAGCATGGCTCAGCCCCCAAACCACACTCCTAAATCCAGCATCTTCTGAACAGAATCAAATCCAGCAGCAGAAAGACAGATCATGTCCAGACGGCATCGGCCTACCTTGGCCCACGAAGCCCTCAGCCTTGATTTGAATTCCTATCGGGCCCCCACAACCCACGACATGCAGAGTCTATATGCTTTGCGGCGGGTCTACTAGCCAAAGGTAGCTGTTGGATAGGAAGCCGCAGGCTTCATCCAGTTCACCACCAAAATCGTCCTTGGCCGTTGGAACAGTAAGGCGAAACCCAGTTCGCTTCTGGCCAGCAACTCTGGTTCAGACTTGTGTTGCTCTCTCCCTTCTCGGGAAGCGACTGTGACGCTCCACGCAACAAAGACACGTGGCTTTGGAGTGGTGCTTATCAGAGACCTCTCCAACAAGAACCTAAAGGAGGTTGAAGCGCGCTGGCCGCCTCAAAATCATATATGCCACTAAGACCCGAACCCCGAAACCGAAACCGCCACCTTTCCAGAAAATTGCGCCCGGGTGGCAGTGTCTAGAAGCCGATCGGGCTCGGCATGCAGCGCCCCGGCATCCCCCAGACAACCATCCTCCGACAGGGACAAACTGTTGCCATAACCAGCACGTCTAGTGCTACCACAACTTGTATGAAATTTTACCATTATGATTGTGAACGATCATTTTCATTTGCACGGGTCTTTGGCTGGCAGCCGTGATCGCCGTTTCCTGGGAAAGGTTGGAATGGCTTGCGAGTTTGCAGTGCTTGGAGTTCTGCCTGAACGACTGATCGTTCTCCTCCTGATGCACTGGTACCTTATTCATATTTTCACTGCGCTAAGCATGCTTACTGCTAGTAGTGCTGAGATGAATACTGGTTAGTGCTCTTCTGAGTAGTGTTCTACCTTTGCGATCGCCAAGAGTAGCTAGTGTAGGCTGGCCAGTGCCGTTTCAGGAAATTAAACTTACAGATGGTGCTGATGATGGCTATGATGATGATGCTGCTGGTGATGATGGTGATGATGGTGATGGTGATGAAGATGGTGATGATGACGATCATGGTGATGACGATGATGGTGATGGCGATGGTGATGCATCTGGTGATGACGATGATGCCGATCATGAACATGGTGATTGTGATGTGCACGATGCTGATTTTCATTCACAAGGTCACTACGCTAATCGATATAGATCGTTCGGTTGGGATGCACGGACTCTTGTAGGGTTGAGCTTCCGGCTCTCACATCCCCGAATTCGGGGGCCAAGGGTTCAGGGCCGATTACGCTTTGGGCTCCAGCGTTCAGGGTTCCGGGGCTCGAAGTCTCCAGAAGGACGCCTAAATAAAACTCCCAGCCTTCTCCACAGGGATGCCTAAAACCCAGAGGAAGAAGCATCACCGCCCCTGTGAAGCCCTGAAGATCCCCTTGGCCCGAAGGCGGCAGAGCGCCGCTCCCCTCTTCGATCCTCGAGCACGGCAAAGAAAACGTCAGACAACCTCAGGCTGCATAGCTCTTTCGGCGCCCTGTTTTTCAGGGATCATGTACTCTCCATGAGCTCTTTCCTCTAGGGGTTCTACAAAAGTTCTTTGCATCCGGTAACAGTGGCCGAGCAGCTCTGAAAGGAAGTGAGCCCACAACCGTCAAATTCTTCAACGAAACCCATCAGCGTCACCCCAATGCACCTCCGGTACCCCCTCAAAACCCTGAAAGCCATAAAGGCTTCACTGCCAGACACAAGTTGGCCAGACCTAAACCCTAAACCCGGGGTGGACACAAATTTGGCCAGAACAGCGACGCTCTGCCCTCCCCTCGCCAAAGGGCGGTGACGCGCCGAAGCTTCGCCCCGCCATGACCTCTTCGTGGTCCCGGCTGAAACCGGCCAAGTTCAACTCTCCGAGCCTGGGTGTCGGGCTTCGTGTTTTGGGGTTTAGGGGTTTGGGGCGTTTTGGGCCTTAGGGCCTTTGTGCTTCGTGGTCTTTGGGCTCGAGGGCAACAGGGTTCCAGGCTCTGCAGATTTTAGTGTGCAATGTGGGGTCAGAGTAACTCTCTAGGAAAAATCATCTCCCCTAGAAAATCCCTGCATATTTAAAGTATCGCAGGCCTCCAAGATCCTATGCTAATTCTTACTTAGGGTTTGAGGTTACTTCTTCCAACTATGTGGGCAAAGGACTCCAGGGCGGGAGAGCTTGTTTAAAAATCCAGCTTCTCGATTTGAGTCCAGAGACAGCTTGTGGCCATATCTCATGTGCCTGCCAGGACGAATCTTTGCAAGGAGCATTCTGACACAATGGTGTTCAATTTCACTAGCTTCCGACCTTCTCGTGCCTCTTACAACCCGCACATCGACGAGACATCCCAGCAAGTGTAGTTGCCTCCAGCTTTCAACGCCGAGGATCGTCACGTCGCAGTAAAACCTGGAAGCAACTGATAGCTCTCTACGGCTGAGCTCTTCGGCTGCCCGGAGGAATCAAGGAAAGCAGAGTCTTTCACTTCCTGAGCCCGAGCTCTGGAAGCTGTGCGCGACAGCGGTTGTATGTGGTAAATTGTGGCCAGGGGGGCCCTGAGACGTACGGGTCACCGTCGATCGTCTTCCCGGAGAGATACTCCTCCGGAAACATAGCGGGCATGGACGGTGGAGGGAGCTTCGTGTCATCGAGAATGCCTGCAAAGGACATCTTGCCATCTTTGCCCATGCTAAACAAAGGAGTTTGGGGATGGCTGCCACACTCGACTGGGATGATGCACAACGGGTCCGAAAGTCATTCCCGTCTGCAGCCTGCAGCCTCGCATCCCGGAGCCCAAGCAGCCCAGTCCTCAATGCTGAGGAGAGCCATGCGCTTGCCATACTTGGTGCCCACGATCTCGTCGGACTTTCCTATAACAGCCATGGCTGAAAATGCTCGAACCTCAAGCCTGATTCCTGCCGGCGTCTGAGAAATCGCATGCCCTCCAAAAGCCTAAAGCCTTGGGGCCCAGTGTACTCACAGAAGGATGGGGCAGCAGAGGTGGAAAAAGGCACTGGTCTACCAAGCCGAGCATCTGAGCTGACTGTAAAGTCCGGGTGCACCCTCCAGAATAATGGTTGTGACGCCCATGTACGTGAGGTGAAACCTGAGAGAACAAGGCCATGGATGCGTAGGAGATGAGCGCCCAGAAGGTGTACAAGCTTTTGCTTTCACCCTGCTTTGCCCAATGGCGCCCACATGCAACCCTGTCGGCCAAAGAATCGAAGCTCCCCAGGTGCCTACGACGCCTACGAGCCTCGTACTGACCGGACAGTAGTCAAGCAGCAGGAGGGCATCCAGAAACAGTGCTTGTCGGTCTCCGATCCCAACCACGCAAAGGTGAATGCTTGCCAGGCCCCCATAGTTGTGGCTGGCAAAAAGCTGCTGGAAACTCCTGAAGTCCGCATATTCCTTATTTCTTCTCCGGGCGTGGAGGGCCGCAGCAACGGGGCCCAAGTTCTTGAAATGCTATCCAGGTCGTCTTAAGTTGCAGTCAAGTGCACTTCAACAGTAAGTGCTGCAATGACCTCTACCCCTAGCGTACGTACATCAGAACCACACGATGGCATCGATTCGAGTTTCATGTTCATGGCCGGCCTACCCGAAACCTTGAACCCCAACCCTAGCCTAAATGCCGAAATCTACAAAGCCCCAAACCCTCAACAAATGCACAGCCAGGGCGCAGGCTGGCTCGCAAAGACTTGTGCCTTTCCGTCCAGGACCTTTTGGGTGTTCCACGGGCCAAACTAGGTCTACACTCCACCCTACTGTACTTTAGGGCTTAGTCTGTATAGTAGCATAACCCTAGACATCCCTAGACCCTAACCCGTATATTCAATGCATTGAAGTTGAAACTCAACACAAAAACTTGAACTGACGCAGCTCTAACTCGCCCTAGGGCTGCTAAGCACACGACTGGTAATTATGTTTAAAATCATCAGCCCCGTACGTCTAGATGGCAAAGGCTTGAAAGGATCTGCACACTCTCAACATGTGACCGGGCGAGAATAATCCCTGCAATTCCCGCCAAGCTGATCAGTTTTGCTGGTATCTTTCTCAGAGCCTTGCAGCGTGTGCAAGTGCGTCAGTTTGAGCTATTCAGCTCTTCTCAAGTCAAAGATAATCGGTACAAGAGCTCTCCGTAAGTCAACTTCGCACGATTTCCGGTGTCAGCCCGGTAGTAGGAGCAATAGCAGGTTGGGGTGGGTTTGCGAGGTAGTGCATCGAAGTAAAAGGCAAGACACACAACAAAGCACACTGCTAGTTAAGGTATAGACTACGGTATAGAACAGTAAATTGCAACCAAGACGAATTGTACTAGACGACAATATACTGGATCGCAGGCAACCTGTATCTTGCATGTTGGAGGCATGGGTATATGCATGCATGTATTCGTGCTTCGCTGTACCATTCCCTGTACCTATATCAATATCCATCGACATGCAGCATTGGCCGGCATAAAAAAAAAAAAAACAAGCGAATAAATACATACACTGTATTGCCGTATACAGAATGCAGTACTGCTGCTGCGCTACCACAGCTATTGCAACGAAACGCAAAGGTCACGAGCACGCCTAGCAGCACATAAGCGGGCAAGTGCCAGCAGTTCTGTAACGAAAACACCACAGCTGGCTGCTGCGCCGCCCACGGAGCTAGACTTGTTGCAAACAATGCTTATACGGTCTACTGTAATGCTGCAACTTGTATCTGAGGCAACAACCTCAGCCAAACGTTCAAAAGACTACCCATGTAATATCTTGAACGAACGGACGTAGTCAGACTGAAGTAAAAGTTGGTAGACAGACGCTTTTACAAGCACAGCTGTCAAAAATTAATGCTCATGCCAAGAACAGGACTTGCTCAGACTCATCTGGCCCTGACGTTGCCAGCAGTTCGAACACCGAAAACTCACCATACGTTTCGGATTGCAACGCACAGGGCCCAGCAAAGATTCTGTAGCGGCAAGAAAGCGGTGACCAGGCACCCCATTTTCTGGTGACCACTGACGCCCTAGGTGTCTTAGAAGACTCCCTACAGCGATCATCATGGTTACCTCAAGTTGTTGGATAAACCAGACAGACCCACACACACACACACACGCACGCACACTTTCACATCAATCCCGTCCTACAGAGTTCGGCACAGAACATGGAAGCTTTGTGTACGCAGCACTTCATGTATACAAGCATGTACATATACATATGTATATATATATATATACATATACATATCCATATACAGATACATATACGTAGGCCTAGGCCTAGGCCTAGGCGAGGCATAGGCATGTACATACACACATGTGTGTGTATATATATATATAGTTGCATATATACATATATATATATATGTACATATACATATATGTGATGCATCTTCATCCCTCTGTATCGACTGCAAACTTTACGCCGAAATGAACACAGAAATGCGATGGGGTCTTCTGCAGGCCCTACTACAGGCGGCGTGGTAAAGTTGGGTCAGGCAGTCAAAGTGGGCGTTGTGGGGAGATGGTGAGAGCTTTCTTGGGTGTTTAGACTGTAGAAAAGTCGGGAGAAGTCTGATGCTCTACAATAATCCCACGCGGGAGGCTCGAATAGCTCAGTCCTCGTCTCATAGAAGATACGACACAAACAAACTATGACTGCAAGCCGATATTTAGTCACTATTCTACATCAAGCACAAACAAGGGAGCGATCGGGGGCCCCACTTCCCGCAAGTAGTCGGCACGCTGCGCATCTGCCTGCCCGCTCCTGGGCTCGAAAGCTCCATCAAATGCGGCTCAATGACAGAGGTCATAAAAAAGGCTTTAGGACTGTTTTTGGAGGACCTTTGTGTGAGCTTCGATCTCTTTCATCCAGGAGGGTTTTTGACTTTAGAGTAATGCTTTTTACTGCGGCGTAGGGTGTAGAGTTTAGGGCAAATACAGTTGAGCGTTTAGGGAGATCAGTTCATAAACCGTTGATGCAAGGAATGCAGGCAAGCTATTCTCGACCAAGAATGACACACATGTTGAACACGGTGGCGACGATGGTAAAGGTCATGCTGGAGCTGAGAATGGCGCTGGTCATGCTGACGCAGAGAAGATGACCAAGATGATGATGCCGTCGACGATGAGACTGTAGCAATGAAGATGATGCGAACTGACGATGGGGGTGAAATCTGGAGTCTGGACAGTGGTTATGGCGGTGGTGATGAGAAGTGATGGTGGTGATGATGATGATGATGGTAGTAATAAAAAATCTAAAACGACAACTTGATGACGATGACAATGACGGTGAGTAAGGCCGCCATGATGCTGGTTGTGGTCATGATGGTGCTGTCGGCCAGGACATGCTAGGACCGCGATGGTTTCTGAGTGCTCTTGGCATCATGATCTATCATGGCCCGTTTCAGCCACCGTGATGATTGCGAACACGTTCTCTAGCAAGACTCGGGCTACGTCTGCTAGAGCTACTACAACGAAATAATGAATGTAAGGCACACAGCTGTAGTAAAGGGACATGTGATTGCCAACGTTAGTAGCATCATCTTGTCCTGCTTCTTATGCACCATCACTGGCCATTGACTTCACAACAGCTTGTTCCATCACCATCGTCACCATTATCAATATCACAAGCCACCCAATCATCAGATTATTATTATTGTAATTACTACTTATTCTTATTTTTATTCGTTTCGGCTTGTTGCTGTCACTACTAGGAGTTAGGGTCCAGCTTTTGGATTGCATCGTTAACGACACAAGCATTTCGCGATTCCGACAGATGTTACAGCTGCAACCTTGCATCCTCTTGAGCCCTGAGCTGATGGCACCTGCCACGGCAGTCTCATGACAACAGGCCAGTTAACCAGAGCTGAGGATCAGGTGGAGGATGAACAATCCTTTTTCCGAAGGGCCAGGAACCTTCAGGGCTCCGTCATCAACTCGGTTTGGCTGACTTCATCCCTGGCTTAGTCTCCGAAAAAGAAGGTCTGCAGCTTGTGAGGCATGCAAGCGAGCTCCATGAATTCAGAGCTCAGTTGAATCTCTCAAGCTTTCAGCTTCAAGACTGGACTGCAGGCTCAGGCAACTGACAACCAGCTAGTATATATTATATCTCTTGATACGTCTGTTCCATCTGGTAGCCCGCGGAACTGTGCATATATATATATATATATACATATACATATGTACCGGTCTTCAGACATACACGTGCATGTTCGGCTTATCAGTCATACGATATGCCTGTATGTGTGGGTATATGAGAGCACTGGGATTCAGGTCTTCGTTGGTCTACATCAGCATGGCCAGGGCCAGGCAGGGTGGGTCCACGTCGCCTGATGGTTGTTCAGCTCTTTGGAGAGTAAAGCCGCCGTCTTGGTTTGCAAGTCCATGAAATCCGCCTGGAAGGGTCGGGGATTTAGGGTTAGGCACTGGGGTTATTGATATTGGGCTTCGGGCTTCAGGAGGTTTCTCCGCACTCAAACTACACCACTCACTCCGATTGAAGATGCCTTGTAAGCCTCACTGAAGCAATACTGCTCCGTGTAGTTGAGGATCTCAGGATCTTGACATGGAGGGTAGAAATACCACTCCAGCAGAAACCGACGAGTCCATGGCGAGTTCCGAAATAAAACAGTTCCAGTGTCGAAAAGCTCTTTTCGAATACTGGAGGGGAAATCCTGCGAATGGTGCTGCAGCCAGATATGCTTCTCAACATCCCCGACTGGCACAACATCCTCTATACGAAGGTGCGGGTCATAGAACATGGCATCTGCATCGATCCAGAATACGAAGTCATACTCACAAAGGTGAAGTAGAACCGCATGAATCTTGGACCAGTGGGGAATCCGGGACTTGTCGATCACGTTTGTCTCGATATGGAAACCATATTCGTGTCGCTGGGCATACAGCCGATTTCTTTCTCCAGTTATGTTTGCATACTGCCCAATGTTCTCGGTGTGAACCGTAACAACGCCAATCCTTGGCTTTGAGCTCAGGCATAGGGGGCTTAATAATTAGAATAGGGCTGTGAGGTATGATAAGGAACCCCCAGAAGAGTATAGGCAATTATTAAGGGCCCTCATATTACCCTGCAGATGCCTACCGACTCTTCATCTAGAACCTAGCGGAGTCTAGCGACTGGTGTACAGCCCAAGGCCCATAGCTCCAGAATGCACTCCTCACTGCGGAATGAACCCCCTGATAAACTAACAGAATCAAGGGCTTGCCGGCAAAATGCCGTGGTCGGGCAGCGCTGCCCTGCAAGATGTGGCTGGTGGCTTCGGGAGCAAGAACTTGCTACTTCGACAGGGTGCTTCTTGCGCGAAAGATCCTTTCGAGGCCAGCTCACTGTAGAGGGTTTAGGGCTTGGGCTGCACTGCCCGCATTCCTTGCCCATTGCTTCCTGACAACCGTGCGCTTGTGCCCTCAGCAACTCTGTGTCATTAGTACATTCAACAAGCATCCCCGAACACAAATTATTTGAGTGCCATCCATGGTCACTAGGAATGGGTGCCCAGAGGTATCGCGCCAATCGCAATCAGAACCGATGATGCGCATACTGGTCATGACTAGCATGACAGCGAAAGCGTACCGATTGTCAGCTGCGTCTCCTCACCCATCTATCTAACGACAAAGGTCTATGTAAGCATAAAGCGATCTTCTGACCCATCTCTCTGCATTTGCTATCTGAATACGCCTCAAGCTTGGTCTCTAGACTCTAGATATGACTTGCTCTAGCTGCCTTCAAGAAATGCCGATCGTGGAGGCTGGTCGGAGTTTGAGGTTTGGGGGCTCGGGCCGCCGACTGAGCCTCGGGCCTCCGACCGCAGAAGGGCAAAAGAAAGCAATGCCGCTCTTGCTGGCACCATGGCGGACGTGTCTTTAGTCTTTAGCTCTTAGCGAGGACTTGGGGTTGTTCGGGTGTTGCTACTTGGCCTCTAGAGTCTTGGAGCTCAGGCTCTAAGCTCCTAGAACAGCCAGGGGATGGCGCGCTACAGCATACGCTGATTGACGAAACGAATTGATCGGACTCCCCCATGCCGTAAGTACAAACGAGGACTGCGCCTTCCCACGAGCATACTGGCTGGCTCTTCGCACCTCGATGTGGCGCGGCCTTTTCAGTTCTTGCTCAAGCTTGGCTTAGCTGCAGCCCGGGAATCAAAGAGTCATCCATGAATGCCACGGCTGGCACATGCTAGGATTGAAATGGTGACACCACGGCAGTCGGAACAGCAATAACATAGCGACAGAATCAGTGTCGCTGGGAAAGAGCATCTTGTAGCAGAAGAATGCTAGTCGTAACGAGTATTTTGCCCAGGAGTGCCAGTGTAGAGGTTTGCATCTTGAGCCCTCAAGCGTCACCAGCCCGACTTTCTGAGTGGCTGGGGGGAATTAATCTCAAAATACGAGATCCTGGACAATTAACGGCTAACGCATGAGCTGGAACCCCTTCGAAGTCATTCGCTGCCGTGACCAGGATGATCCGCAGTGATCATTTCAACTTGGCAGAATGAATATGCTACAATTGTTGGCACGGCTATTTGTATCCATGAATCAGGAATCCACTTCCACGCCACTTTCACTTGGCCCTTCCATCATTACAGTGGCTAACCCTGCATATTCGTATGACATCGTATGACGATAACCTCACAATGATTCGGACCACATTGTGGCCTGGGGCCTCAAGCAGGCGACAGCTTCGTTTCGCACTTGCGTTTGCAAGAAGACAAATCGAGCACTCCAAGATCCAGGAACTCTGTCTCCTGGACCCATGAAACAACGCAGCGGCAGCAACTCAGCATCTCATGGCCGGGATGTGGCAAAACATGCATCACACCCTGACCCTGCTGAAACAGCACAGGCTACGCTGTATTTCCATGTGCAGCCTAAGCCACCAAGGATCTGGCTGAACTTCCGCTTCCGCTGCTTCAGGTAGTGCGAGCACTTCTGCTGCTTCGGGAAGAACCGCCTCTGCCGTTGCTACCGGCACTTCTGTTGCCTCCGTCGGCTCTTCCGCCTCTGTGACTGCAAGCGCTTCTGTTGCCTCCGTCGGCTCTTCCGCCTCTGTGACTGCAAGCGCTTCTGTTGCCTCCATCGCCTCTTCCGCCTCTGCGACTGCAAGCGCTTCTGTTGCCTCCG
>CAJNDV010036605.1:10035-22063 GCA_905221635.1 Symbiodinium sp. CCMP2456 | reverse complement strand
ATTTTGGGGGATTGAGATATCCTTACCATCAGGAGGCCAATCAGGCTGATGTATGTTATTGTATTAACCTTCAGGTCGGTATGGGAGTTGATATGGGGATGTATACATAACGGGGTTACAAGTCGACATAACATTTTAATCCATACGAACTAACATGTGAATCTATAAAGCATCCTTGTTGGGTGAACATGAATTAGAAGACTACTGTCACCATTGGGGCCAATGTAAGGTCTAATGGCAGGGTTAGTCTTAGGGGTATTGTTGTTTAGGAATTGAAGTCAGTCAATGCTCACGGTCATTCATACGTAGTGCTGGGGCTTTGATCTGATATTACAGCGGCGGCTATCTTGGGAGTTAATTGCTCGGGCTATATAGAGCTTCGGGTATTCGGACAGAAATGACTTTCATCGTGGTGGAAATTATCTCTCAAAGTATCTGCGTGAAGGGTCGCAAGAATTAAGAATGAAGGCGGCTGCCGATGTACATATGCTGTCCACTGGGAGCTTCAGAACCTAACGCTAAGCCGGGATCATACACCAGAATCCTAAACCAAGGAGGATTGGTGGAGCTATCGCGGCACCTCGCAGTAGTTCTGGGGGGGGGGGGGTTAGTTATATGGTAACCCTCCAATATATATATATATAATGCACTATGTCATACTAGGTTATTCTATCGCATATCACATCATATTGTGTGATATTAAACAATCTTACTTGATACCATATCATATTATATGCTGTTACATCATATTCTATACATCATATTCTATTATATTATGTTACCTGAAATGATATTAGATAATACAATACTGTCGTATATGTTATAAGACAGATTACATGGTAATATAGTGCATTATCTTATGTTACAACTACTTATTTGGCATTACATTACACTATATTGTACTATGTTACGTTATTTTAAAGTATATAGTATTGCATTAACTTAGAGTATACCATATTATTTCACATTATGTTACATCATACTATATTATATTGCATTATTACATGGTATATACGCACACATAATCATGGGATTATGGCAAGAGCAAATGATTATAGAGCCATTTCGCCCAACCCCGAGGGAAGAATAAGTTCGCGGGGGCAAGGGGGAGCCCCCGCAGAAAGATTGTGGTTTCAACGGAAATCGAAACTCTTGAGCCCCGACCCACAATGCCCAAGCACCGTAAAGTCGATCGTGTTTGCAGGCCGTGGAAGCAAAGATCGATGAAGCGGTCAGCGAGGCTGCCCTGCCTGAGGCACACAATTGCTGCAATGCTTTCCATTGGAATTCTGTGCTTGCAGGGTAAAGTGACGGTTGAGCATTCAAATCATCGAGTGCAGTGCAGCGGTTTTCACGTCAATATTTCCTATGTGGTGCTAGAGTTCGGGAGCTATATCTCAGAACAGGCCAAACCTCCGAGTAGCCTGAGAGTTAATATCAGAACCGCTAGCACCAAGTTTGAGTTACAATGCACCTTTCGGAACCCGAAAGCGTGAATCATCGATTGCGAAGTAGAATTCAAGCTCTGCTGCTCGAGGCCTGATCTCCCAGCCATCCCGTCGTTCTTAAGTTCCAGCCCCTGATACCAGGAGGGAGTGGAGTGCCACCTCCACCATCGCCCAAGTCCTCCGATGCATAATGATTTGTTTACATGGATTTCGCCTGCTTCGACGGTTCGTCAGGGGGCGCATTCGTCCGCCCGTTGGTTCGTTCACTTGATTCGCTTACTGGTGCGAGAGAGTGAGTGAGTGAGTGAGTGAGTGAGTGAGTGCGTGCGTGCGTGAGTGAGTGAGTGAGTGAGTGAGTGAGTGAGTGAGTGAGTGAGTGTGCGTGTGTGTGTGTGTGTGTGTGTAGTGAGTAGTGTCCGCGTCCATGGACGATGGGGTTCACCCCCCCAACAACCACACGTCACCACTGCCACAGTGTGAATCATTTCAGTTTGTAGGCGCAGGGGCTCATGGCATCCACAGCCTGCCGTGAGCAACGATCAGCGCTTTCTCAGCCAACATGCATGGCAGAGCTTACAATCTTTTCCGAAACAAGCAGCAAGAAGCGAGAGTGCAGCCGTCCTAGAGACAGAAAGAGAGACTCCGGCTTGAGCGTGTTTGAGTCATGTCGTGTCGTAAACCGACGCGCGCCAACGGGGGAGTATTTGGCCGATGCGAAAGAGCGGACTGGGACATGTCGCTGGGAAAGCTCCTAGCCAGTGGCAAAGAGAGAACGAGATGAAGTGAGGAAAACATAAGGATATTGACAGGCGCAACACGAAATCGAGACAGTTCCTTCTGCGGAGTTGGGCAACTGTTCGAGCAGACAGGCATGGACAGGCAGCACGCCTCACACCACCACCCCCGTAGCCGTTACGCAATGGAGTACTCGAGAGACCTTGCTGTGACAAGTTTGTGGACCACCCCCACTCTTGCATGGCGCGCGCGCGCGAGTTTCATGTTCTTGACATGCATGTTTCTGAAGAAATCGCTCGACCGTCCCAGCAAGGTTGGTCCATGCTGGGCGGCAGTGAAGGGGCATCCTCCAAGGCCGGATCGTCAAAGCGGAAGTTCCAGTGAGGTTGATTGGTGGCCGGTGCTTGCCGTGAAAAGCAGCTGTGTTCCTCGAAACCTCATGTCTCTTCATGCAAGGTCCTTCGCCAGCTCGGCCCTGCGGATCAGAACTTCCAGGCACGAGGAGTTTGGACACCGCTTGTGCTTTGGAGTAGCCAGTCTCAAAATCGTCATTACTTGAGCTGGGCTGTTGCGTGCTGTCTCTTGCTGGTCATAGGCTTACATTCCATTGCAGATATGTTCCAGGGTCAGAACTAGCAGACTAGCAGATTTCCGACGAGGGCTTGATGCAAGACATAGTTTGCTTCCCTGGGCATGTGGTGTCAACTTGAGCCCGAGTGGCTGTGCGATTAAACTTTCTGAATCAGACATTTCGCTTGGCGCACGAGGGCTAAGCTGCGAACCTGCAATAGCAGATCAGAGTGTACAAGGGGATGGCTGTTGTGCAAGTGTGTGTGTGTGTACGCGTGCGTGTGTGTGTGTGTGTGTCCCTAGGACATGGGTGCAGGGAGTCACTTCCCACCAGTAGGGTTTAGGGTTTAGGATGCAGGGGGACACAGCATGTCATTGGGACTGTGTCCAACGAAGCTACCCGTGACGTGGGAAGAGAGGACTGATCATCCTCTTGTACCTGCAACGCAGCTTCTTGTGGTGCCAAAATTAGACAAAACCGAACAGGCCCCTGAGGTGTCCAGATTCGTTTTTACAACAACCATTGCATGTGCATGGCAGTTTGCAGCATGCCCCAACCCCACCCGTGTTTGCTTCTCCTGACCTCTTCCCTTTGCCGAAATTCTGCAGTGTGTGTGTGTGTGTGTGTTTGAGCTGTCCTAGTTCATGGGCTTTGGGGGTTCACACGCCTTTACATGTCGTTTTTCTTCATCTTGCAGGGGACGGGGGGCGTGTAGGGGAGCTCCGTCCAGCGATCTCTCCCCTACACCTCTAAGAAGGCTCCTGGGTTGTGTGAGTCAGGGTTCCTCTTCAATCTGGTTGGGCCTGGTCTGCACTTCGCACTTCCCTTTGATCCTCTCCCTGACTTTATCTTTCGGCGTTTGTGCGAGGTTTCTCCTTGGATTTTTCTTCTTGTGTGAAAGGCCCTCTTCCTTGAGCCTGCGTGGCTACTTGCAGAAGTAGGCGCTCCTTCCTGGACACCATCCGTTCTGCTGTTGACTCTTTGCGGTCTGCAATTGAGGATCCCAGCCCGAGGGCCGATGCCGTTGGAAGGGTGCGGGTGGGTCAAGCGCAGGGTCAGGGTCCTTATAGGAGTCACTTGACTTCGTGCGGCGCGGGAAAGATGGCTGATACTGCACAGGCACAGCCGGCACAGCTACAAAGATTAACTCGATCGACCTGCGAGTTGCAGGCAGTCCTCGGAGATTTCCCGAAATTAGACGTCAGTCCAATTGGCACCTTGGCAGCATGGAGTCTTGAGTGCCACCACGATAGCATTCCAATTCTGAAGGATTTTACTTGTGCACAGATCGTAGACGCTGCGGAGTTTTCGGTGCGCTTTGGGGAGCGGGGACAATATTTGACATTGTTCCGCCGTCACTGTGAAACCGTCACTGTGAAAGCATCAAGAAGCAAGAGAGCATCCATGAGCCAATAGAAGCTGCAATGGCTGATGAAGCCATTTGCCGATAGAAATCAGCATCAACTTTCGTTGAATTTTCACAGGAAACTTTTCTGGTCTTGAACCCGGCCTCGAGTGCTGCCCAGGCTCATTCAACCACTGGGATCGCCGCGAGTGTGCCGTGCAAAATGCAGACGAATGGCGACAGTGTGGCTCGGAAGCTACGGGGTTTATCGGAGGAAGATGTCTGTAGCTTGGGGCAATTTTCAGGCTGTCAGTGCAACTTGCACGCACTCGGACAGTGACTCCTGTCTAGCAGCCTAGCAGAAAAGGGCTTGTCGCTTGAGTCGGAACTGTGGCTGATGAGGCTTCAGTCTAGCAGGCACGCGTGTGAACCTTGTTTTCAAGTCACAGATTGCCAAGGCTGCCGGGAGTACATGGAAAGCCTCGGAGGAACAGCAGCGAGCCTTGGCATGAAGCTGAGAGTAGTATTTCAAAGTCGAATAACTCACCGCATGTTGTTGATTACGACCGGACTTCTTCTGGCACCTTGCATAACCATTAGACTTGGGATGAAGAGCAGTGTGCCCTTCTCAGAAAGGTTTTCTCCCCAACTGGCTAGCATGTGCTTGCCACTTCATGGCGAAGTCGTAGAACTTTCGCTTGGACTGAGAGCTCGCAGCGGGTTTGCCTCTGACCCAGGATCCCGCGAGTGATCCACCAGATATGGGTTGGTCCCAAGGACAGCAATTTTTCGAAGATCATACCCAGCATTGTCGCAAGATGTGATTTGCAGGAGCCACCGTGCCTTTGGCTGGACACATTTCGTGCGGACTTCATCGAGGCTTTCTTCTAGGGAATGCTTATGGTTGCTTGCTTATGCGCCGTTCTGTCTGGACGTGCAGTCACGAGGGGGCTGATGGAAGCTTTGAGCATATCTCCGGCGTAAGAAGCAAAGCATCCTGGTATGATCTGCATCCCATGCTACTCGTGATGCAGACATCTTTCCATCATCGTGCTGCTCGCAGTAAGGTTGCTTCTGTGGGCCATTCGACATGCTTGTCCAATCGTTTCAAACTCCTTGTTTGGCAGTTTCAGCGGTCGAAACGAATTCAAAGCACGGCGCGATACACAGAAGCCCCTCACAGCAAGACTCAACGCAAGGCAGATGCCAAAGTCATGATTACAGGTCTGTGGATAGCTAAACATTTCCGGGATGACCGCATGTGCACGCATGCATGTTGCCAGCCCTCATCGCCCTGGAGGCTCATCCAGACTGGCGCTATGAACTCTGGAGTGATGAGAGGGTGGCCAAGCTGCCGATGTTTAACGAGAAGAGCCTTTTCCGGCAAAGGCACAGCTTTTTTTTCTTGTGTGTGTGACATCCAGGGCCAAGGACGACAAGCAACAGGCAGGCTCGACTGGAACCAACGAAGACGCCAGCATTGCATTTGGAAGCGAGTCGAGACGTTGAGCCGTGTCCCTCGAGGGTCGTCCCAGGTGTGTCAAGTCGGCTGGACATCGGTCACAGCGCCCAGCTTTATTTTAAAAGCTCGGTGGCCAGAAGGATGAGCACAACGGACCAACACAAAACTCTCTCCCACAGACATTGCGATTCAAAGATGTCGGGACAGTGTCTACGAACGCTCCCACACACACGGCTACGACCATACAAAGCCACGGCCATACATCTGCGCTTCATTCTGCAGCATACATACCAAACTTGGGGATGAGGATGCAGTCACTTCTACAAAACTTGTGAGCAGATCGACAAAGACCTGGAAGAGTAAACCAGCCAAGAACAACGTCGGCAAGTGATTGCAAGGAGGTGCAGCGATTGCAGGTGATGGCATGGTTGTTTGATGCATGTCTAGTTCTGATGTACTGACTGGCTCCGTTCGTCTTTTTCCGCAGTATTGATTTTTTTTATCACCGTTTAACATCACTGTCTCGGCTCCTGTTTCGCCTTTCCATCTCCAGCGTAGGGACCGTACCAGGTACGCACCAAGGAAACAATTAAGTCTGAGATGCAACATGTCAGTGCAGATCATGAGCTTCCTGACTTCAGTTGCTTGCACATGCTTGCACAGTTCTCACTCTTCTCTCTCATGTGTGTTTTGCTCGTTCGTGCCGATTGCCTTGTTGAGTTACAATGAATTCAGATCTCCTCTCCTGTTTGGCTTGCTATGAGTGTCGCCTGCCATAATTTGGTTTGCCAGAGTTTTTCGCAACTTGCCAGCTTCGGCACCATCCTGTGCGACAGCCTCGGTTGGTGCTCGAAAATTCGGCAGCACAAGCATTAAACCCTTCAAGCCTCAGCGTGCGTGCGTGTGTGCGTGCCACTCCGCGCGTGCATGCATGTGCACGCATGTGTGCATGGGAAACCATCGAATACATGTGGCGCATTGTGGTACGGAGCACTTGGTTGCCACCGACAGGATTTGTTCAGTACGCACGGCTACAGGCTCATGCCACAGATCGCCCGACACGTGGTTACAGCAGGTGACATGCATTGTTTTTGCAAGCAGTTTGACCCAGGATTTACATGGAGGAGAAAATGTGGCCGCTTGTTGAATTACTTCGTGGGATGATATCTTTGCCATAGAATCAGCCACCCTCGGACTTAAGCAAGACGTCTTCACATCAAGAGCGTCCGAAAACTGTGTTCACAGTGATGAGAGCAGGAGCAATCACGAGGGTGGCGCACCTTTAGGACTTTAAGTTCTGCACAGGTTCCGCGACGGGGAAAATGGTTGGATCATCAGGTGTACTTTTGGGGGTACACTTTGCGAAATCACACTGTTTTGAGTTGGGCTTGGTGCGAGCGTGAACGGTTGCATGTTTCAGACATGGTCAACGAGTGCCGGAAGGTAGACGAGTGGATTGTTCATACCAGTCCAGCTGGATTTGCAGGGTGCAGTGTTTGTGCAAGACAGTATGGGTCGCAAAAGGTCTGTGTCACAACCAGTGGTACTACCCTATGTCGGTGCATAGCACACTTTACGTTGCGACTTATGCAGTCCTGGCCACAAGAACATGGACGGGATACACGAGGCCGCCGACAAGACAATAGCTAGCTTCAGTGGTGTTCATGACGCACCTTTTTCATCCTGGTTGCCTAGTTACGCCGGCGCACATCTAAGACCATCTAAGGCAATGCAAGGCCGACATCCTGCGCTTGGAGTTCCTTTGGCATCATGGGGGCGTCTATGTTGATGCAGAGCCTCGGTATGGTACTGGCACGCTCAAAATGCGCTGCACCACGGAGAGCCACAACACTTGTTCGCAGCATCTCGTTCAACAAATGCCGCTCGGGGTACCAGAAGATTGCTGCACACCGAGCCTGGCCAATCCTGGCCACGGTTTTCCGGAACAAGTGCTTCAGAAATGCCGTGCATACCTCCGAGGATATGATCTCTGTTGGGAACAAGTCGTTGAATCCGATTATCGAGCTTGGCAAGGCGGGTGCAAGTCTCGAACGCCATTCCAGCGCATGCAGTAGAGTGGGATACAAAGCACTGTTTTGAAGTCCGAAGCGGAAGCTTGTTTTGACCTTTCAATCGATGAAACTCTCAAGCCAACGCCCAGGAGACCGGCTGGGTCATTGCTTACGAGCCGGACACCAAGGACAAGTGGCTGCCTCAGCAAATTCAGAAGTTAGTGTCCGCGCTGGAGTTCTTGCCGCAGAGCATGGCGTAGCATGAGTGTGGCAGGCCATACTCCATCCTGGGTAATTCAGATACTTGGATGCATCCCAAGTTAGGAGCAGCCATGCAATCCGAACCTGCAGTGCAGGAACAGCGTTTTTGTTGCTGAGGTCATCGCCTGCACGCCGCATCACCCACTGACTTTGATGCTCATCCTTTTCCTCAAACAGACGCTTGGCGACAGTAGGTGTCTAAACGGAAACCTAATATCTTGCATTTTCACTGCTGAGTTTGCAATGCTCTTCCAGGACATTCTATCAGAAGCGCAATCACATCGAAGTTTTCGCCGTGACAGGCACTTTGTGCTGTGCAGAGTCTGTTTGCTCTTGCTGTGAAGCCAAGTGAAAGGCCCTGTAATGTACACCAAGTGCCTCGTGGACAGCTGCCCGGCTGGTGTTGTCTTTTCAAGCTGCTAAGCAGACAACCGGTACTCGTATTCGCTGAGGCGACATGCCGATCTCCGTCGCTGCACAGGAGCTGCTCTATCCAGTTCCCACGCAGCAGAAAAGAGCCAGGGCCAGGGCCGGGCCCAGCTAGTTGGGGAGTTAAAACTGTGCCAAGTTGCCTGGAGATCGTCTTTAAAGCTCTGCCAAATCACAGGCGCGCTGCACAAGAGACATGATGAACATGACTCAGGCCTTCCACTTTGTCCCGAACCCCGATGCCATCGACTTCAACCGATTTCCCAGGCAGGGGCTTCGGGAGCACGGCTTCAGCCTTGGGGCTCCCCGAGATGCCAGGAGCATGCCACAACCTCTTCAGATCTCTTCAGAAAGCCGGAGTACTCTGTTTTGGGATTTCGAATCACCCGCTTGGGGTTTCGAGTCCTGCTTAGCGTGCAGGGCTTTGCCACAGCTTTTCGGATTTGGGGCTTGCCTTTCTCACATTCCTTTCAGGGTTTGTTTTTCATTGCAGGCATGGGCCTTCGGCTTTAAGGTTAGTGATGATTAGGGATTTTCAGGTTCAGGCGTTGGGTTGCAGGATTTTCCAGTCCTTTCCGAAACGAGTAAGCTACGCAGCACTCCTACTTCTTCAAGACAGAGCCTTTTTGCTCCCTCATGGCCGACTCTTTACTCCCTGATGGCCATTCCAGATGACATGACCAAAAACCCTCAAGAAACTTGTGGCAACACTGCAACCTTTCTGTAGCTTGGAGACCGGCAGGTGCCTTATGTTCCAGCCACTTGGCACAACGTCTTGACCTTTCTGTGGCCGGTTCATGCTCCCGAATCGCATGGGCTTCTGTAGACTTGCAGCAAGCTTGCTTGTCGGGCTGTGCCCGACCCCGACACTGTCAGCGTCCGCCGACCTTAAATGTTTTGCTGCAGTTGACTCACACGGGTTGGACCTAACGAGTGGTCAGGGTGTGTTCGCGCCTCCTGGACCGATAGTGTTTGTAGCAGCTGGCACGATCTTCGGGTTGCCGGATTCACCAATGTCTGCATCTTGACCTGTTGGCATGGCAGAGATCAGTTGCTGTGCATCGCGTATGTTTGCCAGCCCGCCGAACTGCTGCGGCGCTAGTCTCCTGCAGATGACCGTGAGAAGTTCAACGGATGTTTTGGCTGAGGTTTGGCTACACATGCTCTGGTTTGGAGGGCTATGTTTCCAAGCTGCACATGCACAGCTCAGACAGAAGGCTGACAGGTATGTCGGCATCCTCGCCTCACTAAGAATTTCAGTCAAAGTCCTCACACAACTGTTGTGATTCGAAACGAGCTTCAAGGTGAAGCGCCGCAACCGCTGCAAAAGGCCGGTTAAGCTCGCACCGCTGTGATCCCTGTCAGGGTGCAGCCTCCGGCGCATTGCGCGATAGCCTCTACGTCACAGTGCAGAGTCTCCCTGCCGTAGCTCCTGCGGACGAGGATGCTTGCTTGTTGCTTGTGCTTTGTCCATCTTTGTCCTGTGTGGAGGCCTTCTGAGTGCCCCTTCCACGCCAAGACACCGCACCTGGGAGCCTTCCGCGCGCTGCCACAGGCTTCGGATGCGCAACTGTACGGCCAGGCTGGGGTCGGGGTCCTTTGCAATGTGCGTCAGTCTTTCCTGAGTGTTTTGCGTCATTGTTGAGCACGTTGGGGATCGTGAGGTGCCCATCGCCTTGGCCCACATGGAGGATCTTCTATCCATGTCGAATCCTGCTGATGGAAGCGGCCCGATTGCAGTGCGACCTTAAGTCTTGCAGAGAGAGTACAATTCAATCTGTTTTCACATGCAACGATAAAGTTATCCAGTGTCACAGGAGAGAGGCATCAAAGGTCAGCAGGCCAGACCTCTTCAGGTTATCCACTCGAGGAGGGCACGGCATTCTTCCTTTTCGATGGCGAGTGGCTTGGAAAGAGTAGTCCAGTTCTGTAGTTCCCAGTATTGCGCACATGCTTCTACTCAGCAAAAGGGTTGCGCTTGGCCGCTGCGCGTCGGAAGTCTTTTCTGAGAAAGGCCTCAAGGGCGGGCTAGAAGTCGAGTGGGGCAACACGTAGGCGCAAGTCAGGAAAAAAGCACCGCCACAGCAGGAAGAAGGAGCCTGGGCACGAGAATGGAATCAGGATCTCGGACGTTATGGAGTCTGGAAACCAAGTGCGAGTCGCGAAAAAAGCAGACCGGCCGCAGAGTGATGGAGTGAGTCGGGACAGATGTGCAGTGCTTCGAGAGGTCAGGTACTGGTATGAGTTTCTTTTGCAAGCGCATGTTGGTTAAGTCGTATCATTCATATGTAAAACAAAACGAAGGGAGGCCATTGTCAGAAATGGGACTCGGCTGCCTTAATCTGTGCATGCACCATGGATCAGAACGGAAAAAAGGTAAGATGAAGTTCACATTGACGGAACGCAATGACCGAGTGGAAGTTACGCATCCAACCACAGTGTGCCAAAAGCCGATCAAAGGCTTGGATGACATGAGTAGGGGCCCGTCTCGTGCCTGCACTTGCTTTCCAGACCAGTGCTCATTTCACGTCTTTCGTTTTACTGCATCGTCTGCGTGAAGCATCAGGGGGTAGGTTATGCAGTTATGCAGAAGCTCTGGCGTCAAGGCATCACTGGTTGCGATATGTGACTGCATCGGAACCGCACGGAACAGTACTTCCAGACTCAAGGTTGGTGCAACTCGTTGACCTTCGCCAGCGGCTTCCAGGTGGGGAGCTGTGTCTGGAAGATTCTGCAAGGAATTTGCTCGAACTGCAAAGTCCTTGTCTCAAAGGCTTCATCGATCGTCTCAGCCACCAGCCCTGGGATATACTCATGCTGGGAATGGAGTGGTCGACCGGTTCTGACGAGGCATCGGTGGATTTTGGAAAAGAGCCTGCTCAACTATGCATCGGTTCTGTCTCGCAGATCGTCCTCTTCAACGTTCCGCCCGGAGGACGGCCGCGGCCTCTCGGCTCGGACGATATGCCTGATTCGTGGCCATGTTGTCGCTGCATGTCGCTGCATGTACTCAGGAACTCCAACTGCCTGGCCGTGCTCGTCAATGTGGCCGGAACTCGAAACATGCAGGCAATCAGCTTTGAAAGCCGCAGTCCCCGCTGCAGCATTCCCATCATGGTTTATAAGCTGCGCCGATTGCGATACTACCCGGAAGCAAGAGTTGGTGGTAGGTGCTTCGCCCGGCGCTGCAGCGGTGTGTGGCTTGCCTCCACTTGGACCGTCTTTCAAAAGCCGCGGAAGCGCGCGCCATCTGCTGGCAAAATAGGTCACAGCGACGGGCTTCGATCCGTCACCGCTTTTCGGCGCCGCCAACCAGCTCCTTGACAGATTCTTCACAGCATTGACCCTTGCACCTTCGAGCCAGCAGCCATCAGCAGCCTGTGCTGGGCTTGCGCCAGGCTGAAGTTGTGGTTTGCAGCCCAGAAATACCCTGGAACGCTCGATGCTTGGCACCGTCCAGGCTCCAGAAGTGCAGCCGAGCCTCGAAATTAGAGATGCGTCTTTGCCAGAAGTTCCGACAGCCAAGGAAGAGGCTCGGATCTGGAAGAGCGTGCCGCAAGTTCGCAATGTGCCTTTGCCTTGCATTGCAAGTCCATGCTCCGGCCATTCCACGCTCCTCCGCGAGCTGCCCAGGTCTTCCAGCAGTTAGCCAAGCATGAGCCACCCATCCACTGCCAAAGCTACGAGGTGCATGGGTGGCTCCTCTGAGTTTAGACACAGTTAGACAACCACTGTTGCTTGAAGCGCACGCAGTAAGCACAGGCA
>CAJNDV010036604.1:1132-17096 GCA_905221635.1 Symbiodinium sp. CCMP2456 | reverse complement strand
GCAGAAGTCGGAATAGTCGTAGGAGGAGTAGTACTAGCAGCAGCAGCAGCAGCAGCAGCAGGAGGAGGAGGAGGAGTAGTAGTAGTAGTAGTCGTGGTGGTGGTGGTGGTGGTGGTGGTAGGGGTAGTGATGCAACAGCTGCTCTATCAATAGCATCATAAACACATTGCTGTCTTCTCCTGATGAGGCGTGGGGTTACCTTTGCAGATGCATGTTGCTTGTTGCTGTGCTTTTGGTGAGGCAAGAAGCATCGATCCAAGCGCAAGCAAGAACAGGCAGGACCGAAGCCTCTGTTAATGTCAGATGCTGAGTACTTCGGCATGTCGTTGCTGCTTCTGAATGCATCGCCGGGCCTGTGAATGATCCTGTGATGGACGTCGGCTTGGGAGCTTCTGGGTTTCATGTTGCGGTGCACAAATTTCGATGTGGGAATTTGCGGCTATGTAAGCTGCCAGGCCATGGAACTTCTTGCTGGCCGCTGTCAATCCAGCCGCAAGCGAATGTCGCCGTTTCTTCGGTGGCAAGTTTTAAACCATTCCTTCTCGAATTTGGGAAGGTCCTGTATTTGTCGCTAGAAACTCGTTTCTCGGTATATGTACTTGAGACAGGTTGCAGACGTGGCGGAATGAGCGATACGAGCATCGATCGGGGTTTGCGGCTGAGACTTTGCTGCTGAAGTTTCTGCTTTGTCTACGACGCGCTGCGTAGGTCCACGCCAAAGGCAGCCGCGAGCAGACGGAGAAGCAAGGAGCACGCAGTTTTGCAATGACTTTCACGAAAAATGCATGTAGATTTGAGCCGAAGGAGCCACAAAAGGCTGAGAAACTGCCCGAGCCAGAGGCAACCGAGCCCGACGAGGTTGAGACTAAGCCCAAGGCTTCTAGCAAAGCCAAAGCAAAGGCCAAGGCCAAGGCCGAAGCCAAAGCTGAAGCCAAGGCCAAAGCCAAGGCCAAAGCCAAGGGCAGAGCAAAAACGGAAACACCCGCTGCGGCCAAGACACCCGGGACGAAGGCACCAAAGAAGGATCCCGCTGAGTTCGAGCCCGAGACGGTGAGGCGAAGGTTGTGGCAGGATTCCGAGGACTCCGAGGAATCTCCAAGGAAGGTGAAAGCCAGCCCTGCTCGTGGCAACTCAGCCGCAAAAAGGAATATCAGCTCTAGGGGAAAGGCTTGTCTCAGAAGCGTGGACTCCCAGGCACCGGCCTGCTGGGTGCGCTGGATGCTGGCCGGCTCCGGAGCATGGCCAGACCCCTCGCCGCTTTTGCAGGGCGCCCGGCACGTTCTGGGAGTGGGCAGTCGAAAGCTTTTTTGGATTGCGGCAGCAGGCCGACGCGCCCTCTCTGAACAACTTCAAGCCATGCCCTTAACCATGGCAGTGGCATCTGCAGCCTCATGCCTCCGGGCTACGGAGGCTATTGCGTGTCCAAACCGGAACCTCCCAGGAACAAGCCAAGTCTTCGTCGCCTGGCCGAAGAGGCGGCCGCGGCGGCCGGTGCCTAAGGGCAATGTGGAACAGCTGGCTGACCGTCCAGAACAGCAGAGGCTGAGCTCCCAACTGAGGTAGGCAACGGCAGGAAGCCCCACGCAGAGAGCTCGGATGCGGGGACTCTTTTTTCCAAGTTTCACATTCAAACCCAATCGAGGCGAAGGCCCGGGCAGCCAGATGAGCAGCAGCCAATTCATGCCAATTCGATTCAGCGGCGCACACAGCAGAGGGCAGATGGGCATGCACCCTCGTAATGAAGGCGGTGGAAGTGCTTATCTGAGGGACTGTCATGCCTAACCACCATCCCTGGACTCACGTTCTGCACGGGACCATGCCGAAACCTGCCACGCTGTCAGCTGTCTTGGTTACCTCTGGTTCTCTGGAAACAAAACTGCCCCGCGAGGGGAACCCATCAACGGTACAAGCAAGATCTAAACTCCTAACCTTTCGACGAGCGAAAGTAGGCTTCCGAGTTCCAGAGGTTGACATCCTGGGGTCTTGGATGGCGATGTGCAGAAAAAGCAGACGGTTGCATGGACATTGGGCCGCCATGTCAAGTCTCACAGAACCCAGATCCAAGATGTCGCCTCGCGCGATCCCAATGCCACGCTGCATCCCACAGCTCAAGGGGGCCTCCAGCGGGAAGCTGTCGAGCGCCGGGAACCTCCGCGGCAAGCGGGCCTCGCAGTCAAGGTGCGGTTTTGACGAAGCGAATCTATGTTCTTTGCTGCGGCAGTCAGCAGATTCGCAAGTGCACGCGGCAAGGTGCCGCTGACGGCGCATGGCCCGTATCCCGGATGTCAATCACCTGTCGCTGGGCCTGTTTTTCGCAGTGGCATCTCGACAGTTGCACAGACAGTGATGTTCAGTTTGCCGCATGCTGCAGTGCCCGAAAATCCTTGCCAGAGCAGTGCGGGCCAGGCATAGTGTCAAGATTGACAACATCACTTGCACGCAAGACGAAGTGATTTCGGTGAGCTGCCCACTGGCCTGTCTGTGTTTGATATCTGCATGCGAGTGTTTACTTGCGAAAGTGGACCCCTTGAGGTGAAGGAGGAGCTCAGGGAAAAATTCTCAAAGTTCGGAGAGATTGGGGATGCTTGATCCTTATATCAGTAGCATCTCGGACAAGCTCGGAAAGGAATACAAGAGGTGTGCCACAACCTTAGTCCCAGGTGTATATACCAAGAGATCGAAATTTTGCGTTTGTTCGCTATCTGGAGAAGCGCCGCAGTCCCAGCCGGGGAGATTGGCTAGCTCTATGGACGGTGCACGTCAACAGTGTGTCTGGCAGCTCAGGCGATGCTGAAGATGCCGTTGATGCGATGGCCTGTGCCCAGGATTGTGCTGCACACTTTTCAAGCAGGCCTTCGCCAGCCCAGGATGGTAAGGACATAATGGGCCAGGAGATCAGCGTGTCCCTTTCCATGCAGGTGCGATGCTTACAGAGGGGTTGGAACAACGCACGCTCACAGGATCCACGTAGCTGACTCGACTCGACTTGTACAAACTGCACTCTGGACGTCCACGCAAGTGTTCCTGCAGGCCAAGAAAACGGCAGAGGATTTGCTATGCCATGTCTCTCTGTTTGCATCTTGTGTCACAGCTGATGCTGCACCAAACCCTTTTGTTGGTTGCTCGCATCATCTCTCGCGAGAAGGGCGGGTAGCTCTGGCAGGAGTTGCCGGACAAGGGCCGAGGAGCAGGTCGTAGATCACGCCAGCACCTCAACGACGGAACACAGAGACTGAAGGGGTTGAAGCCGTTTCGGCACCGACTCACGAGACGCGCGGCCCACTGATTCCATTGGTCGCACCCCACCGCATCTATGCAACCGGACCTAGCCAACGCGAATCTCTACATCTGAGCAGAGCAGCGGTGCAATGATTACCAAAACGTTGCTGCGCTCTTATATAGTCCACGTGCGTCCCGAGCATTTGCACCAAGGTTCGCGGCGTCGCCGGGATGACTCCCGGTCTGAGCGCGGAGCCCAGGTACTTCACGATCGAGCCCCTAGAACTTCCGCGCATTGGACCAGAAGGCACTCATGCCTGAAGAAGCGATCAGCAAACAACTCAGGTCCTACACGCCGTGGCATTCTCAGGAATGTCACAGGGAGAGTTCAGTTCCGTCCGTGGGGCTTGCTGGGCGACGCCCGCAGACCACATTCGACCTGCTTTGAAGTGTAGTTCTCTTGGGCTCCTTTTGAGCAAGAGCATCAGCGACCCGCAATGTTTTCCGAGCAAGGTCGCGCTCAGCTTCGCGAGAACGGCGTCGGCGTAGAAGGCTAGGTGGCAGCTTGTAATCGGCATGATGCAGTGCACGCAAATTGGATTTGGGCCTTTGCACAGGGGCAGGCGAGATGAGTCGCGAAGCCGTCGCCGTCGCCGGCGTCGATAGCATCAAGAGGCGAATGCTTGTTGCGAGATGGCCACTGACACGCCCGCACCACAGAGACAAACAGACTAAGACTATGGACAGCAAAGCTGCATGTGATGCAGTGTACGGAAGGCTGATCAGGAACCAGGTCATGCAGCTACACCGCTTATACCCAGGATTCGTCGTGACAACCTCGACGGACACTCATGACCGAAAGCGTCCGCACTGCGCCCAAAAGCAAGACAGGTCTTTTGTTTTTCATTGCTTGTCAGTTAGCACATTTACAGCAGTCCAAGCGACTGAGAGTCAAAGCCCAAAGGCGAAATTATGACCATCACAATTTTTCTTGGGCTCGTGTATACTCTCGTGCAGCGTTACCTGCGAAACAAAACTACAATCCTGCAGTGTGGACAGTCCTTTCTAGACGGCCTGCAGAACCAGCAGAAACGAAATGCTGTTTGGCATACCACCGTCCGCGAGTTTAGTGTACTGCGAGTTCATGGTCTGGGCTCACTGAGCAGGCGTATCAGTAAATACTTCAGGTTGAACGACGAAACGCCTCCCACCCTTAGTCTTGAACGTCCCAGTCCTCGCAATGTCGACGAACGAAGGCCACTACTAAAGCTGAGCATGGCAGTGTGTGGTTCAGCAACTGTGATTGCTCGGGGATTCGGATTAAGGCTTTCGAAGCAGTTAGGCGGCACAGTGTACGGGTTCATGGACGCCTATTGGTAGAGGGAGTCGTGTTCCTGAGACAGGCTGCAATGGCGCTGGCCCGCGTGTGCATGCCCGAAAGCAAGCGGCAGACAGCCCTTGTGTGGCAACTTCCAACCAGCGAAGCTGTCACCACAAGCAATCAACTCCAGTAATTTCAGTTTCCTCGTCCTAGTTTCCAGTGACTCCGGTGTTTGGCACCGTATGACACGAACCCAGCCGACAAGCTCGCTGTCTGCGGATGGACCACAGGGCTGCAGGTGGAATGGCGATGTATTGCCCCGAAAACAGAGCCACTTTAGCGAGAAAGCTCTGTGCGGTTTTGGATCACTTATGCCATCGGCCAGTTGCAAGATTTCGTCTGCCATAGGCGCAGGAGAGCATCAGCTGGAAGATCTGCTCGCGGCCGCACGTGCATTGGGCTCAAGAATTCACGCTCTGCTCTTTTCGCCGCCATGAGGGCGGCCCCCACTTTTCGCCCATGCGCTACGAGCTCCATGAGCTGGAGAAGCTTCCAGAAGCACACGCCCGAGTGCGAGTGCGGAGTGTGCATGTGCTCCTTCTTCATTCCTCTACCGTGAAGAGAAAATCAAAGACGAATGAGGGGTTTCGCGCCTTGGACAGGGAACGTTCAGCATCGGCTGCTTGGAGAATGGGGAGGTCATCACTGGCTCGAAGAAAAGTGTGCAAGCGAAGACCTCGGTGCTTGTTCCAGATTTTGGATCAGGGTTCGGGGCAGACGAACGTGGAGCGCTTTTCGCATCGGCCAGCTCAGCTCCAGTTCCACTCCTCTGGTACGGACTTGAAACAGACTTCAGGGCTGAGGAGTGAAGCATCAGCAGATCAGCACTCGTCCGAGTGTGAGGCTAGCTTTTCGAACCTCAAGCCACCTCTTGGAGGACCTGATCTGTTTATTAGACGACTCGAAATGCCTTGCCAAGCGTGTCCGAGTGTGAGTGCCGAAAGCCCCAAGCCTGCAGGGCCCAAGGGTCCCAAATGACAATCTCCAGACGGTCTGCTAGCTGCAACGCACTGCAACAGCCCAGAGCAAGGTGTGGTCAACACCATCTGCCGGTTCGATGTCACGTCTCGCCGAAGTCGAGGTCGAGGTGGGCTCCAGGTCGAAGACAGCCAGTTCGGCATTGATTGTGCTGACACAACAGTGGGGCTTTAAGTGCGACTGTACAGATGCATTTGGGGTACGGATACGTATCGTTCATCTTAAGTATATGGGTGGAATCGCACATGGGCTCTTCTTGTTTTGTGGAGAGCAGTCGGTCACTTGCATGGCATGGCCACATCTGATCAACTCGGCATGTCTTTTGGTGATGCATGGTGATGCCCTGTGTGTGTTTTTGAAAGCAGGCTACATGTCTGGTCGGGTGCTTTGCTCAGATCTCGGGGTTTTGTTTGGATCCTCGGAGAAACTCTTCAGGAGAAAGTGTCTGAGGCTGGGGTCCCAGACGATAGCAGCAGGCGATGCTGCAAGGGCCTCGAGACCTGCTCGTGGAGTGCGGCTCCTTGCAGTCCCTGAAGTTATTGAGGCCGGGCGTGTACGAGTGTGGCCGATACCTGAGACTGTACAAACTCGGAGCACATTCGGACAAGAGACGCGGAGAGTTTCGAGCAGCCGTGTAAGCGGGGACCGCGGCACGAAGCTTGTTGTGAGAGTTGCTGCTCCCGGCTTGCAGCAGTATACTGCCGCAAGTGGTAGCCGCTCAATTCTCGAATTCAACTCGTTGGGGTCGAGGCAGCATGGGAATCCTGATCATGCTGAGGCACTTGCGACGACGGGTGCTTAAGGAGGCGCGGGGACTCCTTTTATTCGTTGCATGCTACAGGTGAACCGTGGAAGTCTGAACCGGGCAGTGTTGTCGAGACCAGACCTTCGGGGGTAAAAAATGGAAGGCGTTGTTACCTCTCAGCGTTCAAGGCGAGGAAGCAGATGAACAATATTGAACAGAGATCTGAACAACCTCCATGACCCTGCTTGACAATGGACGCAATCGGCTCTTGCGAAAAATCAGCAGGCGAGCTGTTTTAGTGCGTGGGTCGCGTATCTGTGGGGTTACTTGGATTGACATGACATGAATGTATTCGGGGAGCATCTTTTTTGCTGTTCGCGACTAGGCAGCACGCAAGTAGAGCCACGAATTCGATTTACTACCCATGTTCATCCTAAAATCATCCACCGTGTCAGCAGCGTCCATACTGGGGTGACGCATTTCGGAGCCGGGCCTGGCATGCATCCAAGCATCAACCATTACAGCGTCCACAGCGGGCGATGCGGAATGGCCGGGCTTCCTGGTCCAGTCAGAGGGTTTCCTTTATCAATTGCTGTTTTCAATCGAGTCCCGGTCACTATCTTTGGCCGGGAATCAACACATCTCTCGGGTGGGTACGCGATCTTGAGTTTGGCCGGATATTAACACATCTCTCGGGTGTGTACGCGCGGATCTTGGGGTTCTTTCGGCCAGCGGTAGGCTCCCAGAGTCAAAACTCGCTACGTGGATCGCGGGGTATCGCATCCGTTGTTCGAAGATGGCCCCTTTGGTTGTGCACCAGCAGATTGTTTTTATATTCCGTCCGAGATCTTTAGCTGCAGCAATGCAACAATGACAAGAGAAACCAGCGTCACCTTCGTGATTCGCTAACAAATCGCACGAGAAAGAAATATTCCGCGCCGAAAAGAAAGCGTCCGCGAGCTTTCGTTAAGTTTCGACGTTTCTGACAACGATCAACAAAATCCAGCGACACCTTGAAAATGAAGGCTTGCGTGATGCGTGTATTCTGGCGCTGATGTGTATAATTCCTCGAATCAGCATTCTCGGCCCTGACATGTGGTAAACGCCACCCGTCCCTGTAGTAGGAAGATGTATTTGAGCCACCGAAAACGTTTAGAAGATGTATCGGCAAAGCTCGTTGCGTTCATTCGCAGAAAGGGACACGGGACCTTACCAAACGCCTGTATTTGCCGACCTTGGATGGCCAGTGTTGAGAGTGGTAACAACAAATTTAATGATGTTTCGGAGTCGATTGTGTTGCATTGGCCCATGAGCTTGCATGGTGTTTGCAAGTTCCGGTCGTGACTTCGCCCGTTGAGTAGCTTCCGGAAGGGTCGGTATCGCCTTTCATTGCTACCTGTAGCAGCAAGCCACCTCGGCCTGAACCTGCACGATGACTTCACAGTCGGTTGAAACACGAGCCATGCGAACCCTAAGAAACACGAGCTATGCGAATCCCGAGGCATGTGTCACAATAGGAAGTCGGGCCACTAAAGTTCTTGAGACAGTCGGGGGGGTTATTGATGTTGGCAGGTCGTGTCTGTGCACCCTCACTCAGGTCCAGCAGCTGCCTCAGATCGAACTGTGTAGGCAACCAGTGTCGGAGCTGCCTTTGGGCAACTCTAGCGGCTGTGCAAGCCAGTGTATCTGAGATTCAGGTGAGAGCTGTCAGCAGTGGTGGGGACATTCTGCTGACGGCTTCTGATGCCACTCTCTGACAACAGCTTTCGGGGGAAGTCTTGAGGATCTCGAGGGTACAAAGCGTTGCAGGGGTCGTTCATCTTCGAGTCTTTGCAACTCGAGCTGCTCTCGCAAAGGATGGCACCGTGAAGCAACTTGACGTGCTGGCTGATTTCTTGCCTTCGGACTTCTTCACAGTCGGTCATCTCCCCAGATCCACAGCAGAGAACTTGCACCCCTTTCTGCTAGAGCTGCTAGGGGATTGTTCAGACTCCAAGTGTTGCCTGCGAGCTGTTGACCGTAAATTATCATGCTGTGCTGTTTCGGGATGATTTTCGGAGAGGCGTGCCAGCATCTGCCATACTGGCACGTGGCAAGAACGTGCTTGTGGGCTGCGAGGTGGCATCCTCAGTCTTCTTTCAGAGGCCTGTAAACTAATCAGGAACGCTTAGGCTTCACAGCACTCCGAAGCCTCGCAGTAAAACTCAGGATGGAGTGGCGGCGCACTCGGCAAAGTGAGAAGCTGCCTTTCCCCGCCTGGGATGCAAGAAAAACGGAGGTTTGGGAGCTATCGCGCCGACTCCAAGTTCCGACGCTTCTGCGGCGTCTGCACTTAGGCACGCCTGAAACCCAACCCGTTGTGCTTATCTCCCGATTGCAAGAATGGGATGTCCTGCGGGGTGCAGGTGTTCCTGTTCGCGGCCTGGATGCCGACCCGGAGGGCCCAGGCGGGGAGGATGCCGGTGTCGGAAAGTCGTGCAAGTGGGGTTGCGGGGTTAAGATGATGGCTTGGGGTTGAGGGTCACTCTCGTATTTGTGCCACGCGGTCGGTTGCATCCCTCGTAGGAGGCGAGAAGGCTCTTCTCGGAGTGTCGCGGGCACACCATGTTGAGAAGGCTGAGTGTCCCCAAGCCTCACGCAAGGACACATGCTCCGGCAGGAAACACATGCCAAGAACGATGGCTTGACTTCAAAACTCTCTACCATGTTTCGAAAGCCGTCCTGGGCAGTAGCATACAGGCAGGCTTTGACGGGAGCTGTAACGGAAATGTAACGGAGCTGCGACGGAACTGTAATGGACTTGTTAACGGGAAAGACGGGAGCTGTGCCGGAGCTGTAGCAGAGCTGTAATAGGAAGCCCTCGCAGATGCAACATACCTCCGAAGTGTTAAACAGCTTGATTTCACCAGACGGTCACAAGCCTCGAAACCTTGATACAATCAAAGTAAACATGGTAAGGAATGCCTCCAATACTAAACTGTTCCATTGGACATGCCATTAAAATTTCACCCATCCACTCACCTGTGCAGAGAAGCTCCTCGAACGACTGCTTGGGTGTTTTCGGGTTTTGAGGTCAAAGCCTGGGTCGGGGGAGGGAGTGTGTTTGCCTTGTAAATGCTAGTCAGAAACAACCTCGCAAGCAAGGTGCCCGAGTGCTTGCTGTCGGGGGCGGACGTTTTGGCATCTGGCTTGATCCAGCCCAAAGACGGCAAGCCAGTCCAGATGACGAGGTGCATCAAACCTGTCGATGCGACTGGTGTGACGCTGCACCATGAGAGTTCGGCAGGCTCAGCAGCCAGCATTCACAGCAAAGTGTGGTCCATCAGAAACAGCTGTTGGCAGCCTAGACTTTGCTTTGGGACTCTTGTGGTCAAGAATGTTTTGGCAAATGTTGCTGTGGAGGTGGTCTTGCTGCCAGGGCAGCCAAAGGACGGGATTGAAAGCTTGCAAGATTGTGCTTGTTTTGTCATGCTCGCAGGGCCGTAGAGCTTGGGTGAGGATCTGCTGCAAGTCACGCGTGCCGTGACTGGTGAGTTGAACTGCAACTGTCAATGGACATCTGCTTCCTCCACCAAGTTCGCACCCCGGAGCATGGGGCAGCCTATGGCAAACCTTTTACAAGTGAGCCACATGGAGCAGCTGTGTGAGGCCGAGGAATGCGAGACCGGCTCGCTTGCGCCCATTCGTTGCCCCAGCTGGCCAGTGCGAGCATGTTTTTGGCTGGTGTCATCGCAGTAGGGCTGTCTCAAGTTTGGACGCAACATGCGCAGCGCATTTGCAGGGTGTTGCAATGACCTCTTGCTGACTTCGCATTCCCTCGCAGCATCACCGACAGCCGACGAAAAACAACTGCTGAGCCCAGTGAGCTCCAGGATTTTTTTTGTCCAACCTGCTCGCGAACACGGCCGCACCCGTTTCCGACCCCACCCCGCCGCCCCCAGCAGGCATCTGCATCATGCCTGTAGAGAGGTAGATGCATGCATTCCGTGACTTTTCTATCTGTACAGGGAAAGCGTGACTCTTGATTCGCTTTCAGTTGTGTTGAATTTGAGGTGCGTCGGGTCTGGGCCCCTTTTCTCTGGAAGTGCCCGCGTGTGGGTGCATTTCAGGATGTTATTTTCCTATAAGAACAGTTCTCGAAGTGCATCCTGACAGCATTCGGCGAATTTCGTTTGGTAGATGGCCGTGAGAGGACGATGCAGAGTGCAAGCGCACATCCGCGTATCTCATAAACTGAATCCGAGTTGTGAACTAACGAAAGCTCCCTCCCCAAACTTGACGATGGTTTTCTTATCCAGGCCCAGCTTTGCTAATTTGCGAAGGGGGTAGAGGCCAAAATGCAACCCCTCAGTGAAAACGCGGATCGCGACTACGGCAGTCCTTTTGGCAGTCTTTCCCTGAGTACGCTGACATTTCATTTTGGTGATAAATGGATTCGCGTTCAGGCTTGCGATGTGCCCTGTGGGGGCTTTATGCAGCAATGATTTAGAAAGTTCTCGTTCGAGCAGTCGCGAAGACAAGAAGGGTTCGGCTGGAGGATGAAACCCCACTGTGGTCGCTTCGCTTGGCTCGAAGGTGTGCCCTCGTCCTGTGCACCACTACTCAAAGTTGGTAGCAATTCCATCGCGTGAGAGTTTCGTGCCCCAGCTCCCCTGGGCAAAAGTTGTGGCAAACGAGAGTGCGTTGGACACATCTTGCCATGAAATTTTCTGCTGGACTTGTGACATGCTCTTGGCTTTCCCGAAGCTGCATGGGCCAATGCAGGCACACGCTCCTAGATCGATGGTGCGAGATCCCATAGACTCTTCTGCAGTCTACTTCATAGCTGACGTCACTAGGGCCAAAGTCTCAGACGGCAGCCAAGCCACGCTTAAGAACACCAAGTTGCGCGTGTCAGCTCCAGGGTGCCATACAACAGCCAGAGCTTTTCAAGCTGGTTCCACACGGTCCTCCCAGTGTCGAGGCGGTGACGATTTTGTGTCTTGCGACTGCTTCGGCACAGGCCTTTTTTGTGGAGGTGTTGCTTCCGCGGGAGGTGTTGCTCCCCGGCCAGCTCGAGGCAGACGAAAGCTCGGCCATGACTGATGTGGAGGCTGTAGTCTCAGCAGAGGCCCGGAGCACGGTCAAGCTGCGTCTCTGAACACGATCCGAAACTTCGTCCGAATACTGATCTCAGATGATTTCAGGATATGAAGGAAAGCATCCTCCCGGAAAGTGAGTGTCAACGAAACGAGGAAATTCAATTGCTTGGTTAACTTTGGTAGTCACATGGATTCGGCCCTTTCGGCTCCAAACGCAACTCTCTTCAGGACTCGGACCTCGAAGAGGCTTCACAACCTCCCAAATCGAAATCATGCAGGTGCGGGACGTACTTTCGCATGACCTCGGCCAGAGCATGAGACTTCGACAATTCAATATGGCCTGGTGCAACAGGCGCCTGATCACATATCCTATCTCCACCAAAGCGCCGGGAACTCGGTTCTTAGATGGGGCATGCGGGGGGCTTCCCTGCGCGTTTGCTGAGGTCTCGGGCTCGGGCAACAGGCATCGATCCAGAGAAGAAATGTGAGGAGACATGTCAATGTACAAGAATTATCATGTCAATTTAGATGATCGTGGAGATTTGATTCAGACTTTAGTTTCTATCATAGAAAAACAATCGAAAATCGGTTAAAGGCTATAACCTGTCTGCCGCGTTTTTCCTTTTTCCTTTTATTCCCAATGCACACGGTTACAAAGAAGCTAATATGAATAAGAAAGCAATGGCTGAAGACACAGATAAGCATGTAATATGACCCCACCAGCAAAAGGCAAAGCTGAGAACCAAAAAGTTACCCCAAAACCATTAAAATTACAAACACCAACATAACAAAAAGACAATTTGCAGAAAGTCTTGACCCAGCGCCCCGGATTACAGAATTCCCGGAATACTTCCAGAAAGATGTTTCTTTAGTTCTGTTTTTATTTGGTTTTGGGGCTTTTGCCTCTGTTTGGTGTTGGTTTTGTTATTTTTTTGGTTTTGGCTTTTGTTGTTGTTTTGGTATTGTTTGATTTGGAGGTTTTTGGATTTTGTAATATGGGTTCTGGTACTTTCGGTTGCGTCGATTTGGGTTGGTTTTCTGTCATACGTATACAGAATCCGACGAGGTCCGGTCGAATCTCTTCTTCTATTATTTTCAATCAAATTCGATATATTGAATCTTCGAAGATCTTAATTTATTATCGACGGCTCATTTAATAATAAATATATTAAATAGAATAAGAGAGATTATAAACATGAAATCTTTACCTAAAATTCTGCAACAGATAAAATATACATATGAGAGCTTTAATATCATATAATTATTTTATGCCGATATTTCTATTTTCAAGATATTTTATTATTCGGGCTGGGCACTCTAGAGAATCTCACGGTAATTTGCGGACTTGGACTTTCTAAGGCATCTCATATAAATCTACGATATTAATCTAGGAGATTAAATATTCTAGTCTGGGGCGGTTGGGCATTCTAGAAGTCTTGTGGGAATTTATAGGATTAGATTTTTCTGGAGATTTTATCCTACTCTATGGGATTGAATAAGTAATCTGTGGGACCGGGCATTCTAGGAATCTTATATTAGTCTTTGGGATTGGGTAATGCAAGAGATAATCTCAATAGGCGAAGAATAATACTTGATTTTACAATTTAATAATCTCTTACCGAGATTGGGGAATCGGGTTCTTTATAACATTCTTGAATTTTTATCTTCTAAGTCGAATTATCTTCTTCAATCTACCTTCTTTCAATATAATTTCTTAATTATTCCCGGTCTTCTATATGATTTCGCTATGATTCCTTAATATTCTCTATGATCGATATAATCTATATTCTATGAGGCTCGTGCTATCTTATTCAATCCATCTCCTATTTCTTTATGACGCCTTCTTCGACTCGTCTTCTCCCGCTAGCCGGCGATACTCCTCTCAAATCCATTCGATATTTTCAATATCTCATGGTCTTCCGATACTCCATTTCCAAGACCCGCCCACTTATCCCCATCCCAAACGCCCTCGCCCGCTTCTTCGCGACACTTTCATTTCTCCCACCACACTCCCTTCCCACTCCATGACACTCCCATTCCCGCACTACACAGCTACTCACGCAACCCCTGCTCCCCACTTCCCACCACTCCATGAGACTCCCTCGACCCCCCTCGCCCACCACTCCCGGCAAACACGCCCTCACCCGACACTCCACGACCCTCCTCCTATTCATGAATGCGTCCTTGTCAAACACTCCGCCCTCGCCCACATTTGAGGGAGATACCTCGACATGCCCTCGCCCGCCACTCCACGACGCTCACCACGACATACAAAGATATCCACGCCCTCGCCCACATTTCTACATTTCGGTATATAGATACGATGGCTAGCCGATTTATTATATATGCTATGAATATCTCGATTCCTATAATAATCAGAATTCATAATAATATATCATTATAGCAAAGATATTTGCACGTCGATGGGAAGAAGTCATGATGCTCGATTGGTGCAGGGCTTATTTCGGGAATTCTAAAAATTCTTGGAAATTTCGATTCAAGGAATTAGGACGATTCTCAAAATCATAGGAAATTTCGAATCTGGGAATTCCCAAAATTTCCAAGAATATTCAAAAAATATTTCTAGAATTTCCAGAGCTATCATAAAATATAGAAAAATAGAGAGATTTTCTGAAGATATCCATATAATGTGATACAAGTTCCAAGTCATTATTCACTCGGCTCTCGATTCCAAGGTGGTGCTGTATTTATTTTAATTGAAATAAAACACGCGTACATTCTATTCCCTTGTTTTTGTTTCATTAAAATAACCACACCACCGTTCCTCACATTCTAGGGATAACCTGTAATGGTAGAATAAGGAGGGAATCATGTGACAGAATGAACTAAACTTTTAGGTCAAATATGGTTATATCTTCTAGGTCATTTCTAATGATACAATCTTATCACTAGGATACAACTAGGAGATACCACTAAGATTGACCTAGAAATACAAGTCACTTTATGTGGTATCTTGTAGGTGCTTTTGTCACAGGGATAATGACTTAGATTGCCATTACATCTTTGGGCTCTTTCACCTTGGAATCGCATACCAGGTACGTTCTATTTCTCTTTCTCTTTCTTTCCTCTTTACAAATGAGTGAAGGGAATGCGTGAAAGAGTGAAAGAAAACAGAAACGAAATGAACGACAGGCGATGAGATTGGTGAATTCTCTTATTTTGAGTCTTTCACGCTTCTTTCTTTCTTTCCTTTGTGTTAATTTCAATGAAATGAAAAGAAGTGAAGTGGAAGCGAGAATTAATACAAAGAAGCAAAGAAATGAAACGAAAAGAACGAAAAATAAGCCAGGCATGATGACTCACGAATTTGGTCTTTTTCAATTGTGTGTTTGTTTTATTAAAATTAAAGGTAAAGGAAGTGAGGAACGAACGGTGCACGCTTTAATTTTAAAATAAAAACAAAACACAATGAGAAAAAGGGAAATGAGTGAACGGTTGGGTGATTTTCAAAGGGAAACAAGTAAGCCAAGATGTAACTAACTTTCTCCTATATTCACCAATCTTATTTCCATTAATCCCAAGTTTTGTTTTGATTCCTTTGCTCTTTTGTTTTATTACAATGTAACGAAGTGAAAGCGTGAATAAAATAAAAAGAGCAAATTAAATAAAGGGAAAACAGGTGGTGGGAAGGAGGGACGTGCGAAAAGATAAAAACAAAAAGCTCGCGTTCCCTTGTCTTTTTACTTTTAATTATTTCGCACGTTCCTCGTTCCTTCTTCCAACCTTAGTTACAATGCAATGCGAAGGAAACGAAGGGTAAGTGAAGGTAATAAGCGAAGAGGAAGCACGCTTCAGTCATTCCATTCATTTCACTTCTCTAGATTGCATTGAAACAAAGAGGTGAGGAAGAAGGGCAAGCGAACGGTGAAGCGAGTTCCTGTCATATAGAAAGACTCACGATGGTACGATTTCTTATTAATTTAAACCAAAGAAGATAAGTGAAAGGAATGAACGCATGCTTCTTTGCTTTAAATTAAACGAAATAAGAACCAGAATGAGAAATGAGACGTGCTTCTCGTTTATTTTATTAAATTAAAGCACGCGTTCTTTCATCACTTGTGTTTAAATTAATAAAAGCTAAACGAGAAGAAGAAGGAACCCAAAAGCCCAGATTCTATCACATGATTTCTCCTGTAAACCTACATTATAAAGTGACTTACAAGTTACCATTAAATTTAACCTAAGAAATTAGTTCATTCTTAGTGGTATTTCTTAGGTCAATTTATAATGATAACCTACAACCAAATCCTAGTTTCATCATACTCAATTGGAAATAATTAATATCTGATAGATCATATTTAATTAAATAAATCTATAATCATATTTCTCTTCTTATTATTAGTGGTAATCTGGAAATTTGGGTGCTTTGTTAAATTTTAATGAGAGAAATATGCGTCCCTTATTCTTCTCTCCTTGTTTTCTCTCATTATAATTGAATAAAGCACTAGCACCAGATAAGATTGGAAGAAGAAAAAGAGGAACAAATGAATTAAATCTTAATTGGATTAATTAAAAATAAAATGCGTGAATTAATTCAAT
>CAJNDV010036603.1:11698-22069 GCA_905221635.1 Symbiodinium sp. CCMP2456 | reverse complement strand
CCAGAACGCGGAGTTCCCGAAGAGTTGAGGTCGCCGGTGGTTCCGGTGAAAGTCGCCGCAGGAAGGAGCGAAGGAGTCTTAGGACCAACCGGCGAGAGGAGTTCCAAGATCAGGAGGGTGAACCCTGTCTGGGTATCTCGGAGCTAGCGGAGTCGGGCCTGGAGGATGCTTTAAGGCATTCAGCAGGTCCGGGTGACTCGAAGCTAAAAAGCAGTAGTTGGGGAAAGCATTCGCACATAGGGAACATTTTCTGACCACATGTTCTCCTCGCTTGAGCTATCGTCAACAACTCACATGTTTTCAGCTTGCGACAAGCTTCAAACTCATGAAACTTAGTAGTAAAGTAGGTAGCCGTTAACCTGTTTGGGGGTTACTATAATCTCTGTATTGGTTCCCATGATGCTGGACAAGTAGGTCAGAACCCTAAACCCTAAACCCCTAAACCCCTTTAACCCCTAAACCCCAAACCCCTAAACCCTAGATGCCTAAACCCTAAACCCTTAAACCCTACACCCTAAACCCCTAAACCCTACACCCCTAAACCCTAAAACTCCTAAACCCTTATAAAATAAACCCTTAAAATGCTTGAGTCCAGACCCCAAGACGCCAAGTGTTTCCTCATGTAAGAGCCATCGGAGGATGGAGGTCCCTTTAAAGGATTAGGGTTTAGGGTTTAGGGGTTTAGGGTTTAGGGTTTAGAGCTTTGGGTTTAGAGTTTGGGGTGTGGATCCCAGAGGCTTGAGGGTGTTTGTCCCTTCAGGTGATTCATGTTCCCCAGCCCGACGGGGCCGAGCTTCGGAGAGAATACTTGAATTATGACCACAAGTACTGGTATAATCCCGACACCCACTTGAAGGATCATGGGACTTAGTAAATAGGTTATAAATAAGGTAACTATACTTATACTTACTTATAACCCCCCCAATTAAGGTACTTATAGCTTTACTTACTAAATCCCATGATCCTCTAAGCAGCAGCTGTGGATCAGCTTATCGAGTTAGGCATTCTCGGATTGAGAAAGCACCGGAGCCCTTCCCGGAAGGTTTAGGGGTTTAGGGTTTAGGGGTTTAGGGGTTTAGGGTTTAGGGGTTTAGGGGTTTAGGGTTTAGGGTTTAAGGGTTTAGGGTTTAGGGTTCAGGGTTCAGGGTTGAGCCAAGGCAAAGAAGGCACAGGTTCTCGGCTTGTAGGATTTAGCGTTGAGATGTTCAGTGCTTTTAAGCAGAATCCCTAAACCCTAGCTCAGCCCGAAACCTTAACACGGGCCTGCCTGGACCTCCGATAGAAGCAATCTGAAAGGATGATCCCCATTTAGACAGTTTGGCACGCAGCAGTGCGATTCCAAAAAGCCTTGAAAGCCTGGAGCCCTAAACAAGCCTAAACCCTACACCCTAGATTGGCCCTCATCCCTCTCCTAACCCTAAACCCCATAAGCCCTATAACCCCCAACCCTAAACCCCAAACCCTGAACCCTAAAACCTTAAACCCTAAGCGGCAAACCCCCAGCCCTAAACCCTAAACCCTTCCTCTTGCTCAGTGCGATCCTTCCACTTGCTCCGTGGGCTTCCCGCCCTCGCTCTCCTGCGCGCCTGGAAGCGGCGGGCCAAGAAGGCCAGCGTGACTTACGGGGCCTCGAAACCCCCTAGGTAAGTACCTACATGGGCTTTGGGGTTTAGGGTTTAGGGTTTAGGAACCTAAACCTGAAACCCTGAGATGGGGGATACTTCCCTAAATCAGAACAGTAATTCGTGATTTGGAAACCGACAGTCTGTAATATGGAAAGCTACAGTCGACTAAATAGGTACTTAGGACTGTTTGGCAAAGGAAGGATAACGAGGGTTTAGGGGTTCCGGGTTTAGGGTTTATAGGGTTTATAGGGTTTATAGGGTTTATAGGGCTTATAGGGCTTATAGGGTTTAGGGTTTAGGGTTTAGGGTTTGGTAGTAGAGCAGGTATAGCCTTTATCGCTTGGGGAGTCTTATAATCCCTGGATAATCCCAAAGGCCAATGGCTGATGAAGCTCGGTGGGATTGAGGACCCCCGTTTACGAACCCTCATCCGAGATTACCCCACCCAGAGCTGTTGAGCCCCCCTCATCTAGTCAAGGAAGATAGCTCAACATAAAGATAGAAACACAGAAGGCAAGAAAGATGGATCCATGGAAAAATGGCTGGGCAGATAGACAAATGGAAAGATGGAGAGAGAAACCCCTAAACCGCTATAAACCCGAAACCCTAATCCCCTAATCCCCTAAACCCTAAACCTGAACCCTAAACCCCTAAACCCCAGACCCCTAAACCCTAAACCCCTGAACCCTAAACCCTAAACCCCTAAGCCTTAAACCCCTGAACCTTAAACCCTCATTACTGGGTCCTTTGGACCCTTAGGGTAACAACACATGGGCGTGGCTAGTCGTTGTGATATTCCTCGGGCTTACTAGATTTTCACGGTAGATTGTAGTAGAAAACAGAAAGTTGGAATATGGGCTTGGGAGGATTCGTGCCAGGATCCCGTATACTTTACCTGAAGAGCATGAGGATAAGGATATTCCAACTTTCTGGCTTCTACTTTTATAGCCAAGCCCCTAGCCCTTGTCTACTTGTTCAGGCTATAAACCCTATCCGAACACCAAAGTACCTTTCTTGTTTAGACGGAGATAAAGAAATCGTAGTAACGAGCCCTAATTCGGTAAGTGTTCTTGGGATCTCAACCCTTTACCCTAGTCTGAAAGACTGAATTCTCACGCCAGAAAACAGCCGATACTCTATTCTATCAAGGCAGGCCGTTTATCATAGTGTAGGAACCAGATTGAGAAACCCTAGTCCTAAAACACGAAAATAATCGGACATCCAAATAAAGACTCAAGGTTTCTTGACCAGGTTCCTATATGTATTATGCACCCTGAATCCACTGAATAAGTAAGCCCCAAAACAGCACCCTCCCTTATACCCTTATACTACGAATCCCTATATTGGATAGTATAGGACACGAACCTTAAACCCTTTTCGGGCTTATTTGGGAAACAAATGTACCTCCCCAGCCCCAAACCCAAAATCCCAGAAGCCGAAAACCACAAAACCCTACCAACACCCTTTTACGGTTCTTTTCGTCGTTAAGGTATGGTAGTCTCCGGTTTGTTTTCGAAGGCAGTTGCCGCCTGTTTGTGGCTCAAACACCCAGTGAGCCAAAATCAAAAGTCGGGCGGCGGCCCGGCGACCCCGGTGATCCTGAGTGCTTCTCAGTGACCGCTGGGGTCAGGTAGTATGGGGTTTAGGGTTTTGGGGGTTCTGGGGTACAAAAGTATAATGACCGGTCAGTCTGAGCATGTTATAGTTTCCGATTTCAGGTTATAGTTTCCAGGATTTAAGAGTCACGGAAGCGGACGCTTGTGTGAAGATGCGGATGATACATGGAATGAGGGCTGACACATGAGCCATCCGAGATCAGAAAGATCCGAGCCGTAAGGTCTGTTGGGATGTCAGCACATGAAATTATGAGTCTTAGTTGCCATGTGTATGGGGTCATGTCTATATTTGTGTACCCTCATCTGCATCGGGGTATGTACGTAGGATGTGCTGGACATGGAGTTGATGTTCTGGTGGAGATTTACGCGGAGCTGCGGATGTTTGCGACGTCGGATTCCGGGACAAGTCCAGGGTTTCGGATGTACGGTCGATAATCAGGGTTGAGGGTTTAGGGGTATCCTTCGTAGGAAACTCAAGGGAGGAGAAAGAGCGAGCCATGGAAACCGCGAAGGAGCGTGGCATATCTCTGAAGGCACATCGAGGGTCCTTCAAATTCCACCTAACATAGTACCCGGATAGCCTTTGATATCCTTAAACCCTAAACCCTAAACAGTGAGGGTCCCAATATACAACCTAAAGGGTCCCAGCACCTAGTGGTCATTGGGTCCTTTCGACCCTTAGGGTAAGAAACTTTTTCAAGGTAGCCAGCAAGAGGGTATTACAATGTAGGGTCAAGCTCCAACTGATACCTGCAGCAACAAAGTTCGGAAAACGGAGGTGGTGTTGCTGCTACCATGTCTTTATAAAACCCTCCCCCATAATATTACTAGATACTAACTTCCGTGAAGAAATTGACCCTAAACCCTAAACCCTGAAATTGAGTCGTCGTGTTAGTCGGTTGGTACTCTCAATCTTCCACAGGGGATGGGTGAACATCTGGGGTCTGGGGGTTTTAGGGCTTAGGATTTAGGGTTTAGGGTTTATAGGGTTTAGGGTTTAGGGTTTGGGTCTTAGGGTTTAGGGTTTAGGGCTTTAGGGTTTAGGGCTTCGGGCTTTAGGGCTTCAGGGCTTGAAGGTTTCGTGGTTGAGGGCTGTAGGGCCCTGTAAGACCCAAACATTCCCAGGTACTGTTCTGGTCGATACCTTGCCCAAATCAGAATATTCATTCCCAATAAAAGAAACCCTACATTCTACCGCATGGGTACTTAGGACCTGAAATCCTACAGCCTAAGCCTGTAGGCTTTTCGGCTTCAGTTGCTTAGGGTTTAGGGTTTTATTGGGTAAACCCTAAACCCTAAACTCTAAACCCTTAACCCTAGACCCTAAGAGCTCAAAGAAGAAGCTGAAGCCTCCAGCCGGTATAGTTCAGGTAAGGAGGAAAGAATTGGAAGCCCTGGACCTCAATCAAAGCCCAAACCTTTGGAGCGCCGCTTAGAAGGAACCCCTAAACCCTAAACGCTGGGTTTAGGGTTTAGGGTTTAGGGGTTCAGGGTTTAGGGTTTAGGGTTCCTAAACCGTAAGCCCGAAACCCTAAACCCTGGCGAAGGAACCTGCTAGACCAGCAGAGCCTTCCAACCATCTCTCTGACGAGGTCCCTAAACCCCAAACCAAGCCTTGAGGGTTTAGGGTTTAGGGTTTAGGGTAGCCCAAAACGCAAAAATCCCGAAGCCCCAAGCCCAAAAAGCCCAAAGTCTTATGAGTTTGGAAGCCCTTAACCCCTTAACCCCAAACCAAGCCTTGAGCCCAAAGCCCAAAATCCCGAAGCCCCAAGCCCAAAAAGCCCCAAGCCTTACGAGTTTGGAAGCCCTCAACCTCCAGTCCAGTTCGTCAGGTCCTTAAGCTGTCTGGCAACCTCATCTACGCCTTCAGGGCGGCATGTGATCTCACGGTCCTGGCACTGAAGGAGCTGTGTCTCGATCCCAATCGCATTTCAACCCTAAACCCTAAACCCTAAATCCTAGAGCCCTAAATCCCTAAACCGTAGGGTTCTATAAGCTTCCATAAGAGTTCTATAAGAACCTAAGCCCAGAGGCTCCATATATACCCGCATTATGGAATTAGGTCTCTAAGGCCGTGAAAAGCGTGGTCTTTTGGGATCTAATTCCATATTGGAAGTGTCTATGGAGCCTCTAAACCCTAAACCCTAAACCCTAAACAAACCAGAGCCTTTAAGGTAATGTAGGATTTCTATCATCAACGGTATGCGTGTCTATGGAGCCTCTAGGAAGGGTTTCTACGAGGGTTCTGAGCTCAGGAGTCTTTTAAGCCTTGACTAGGTCGCCCCATACTTGGAGGGTCGGAGGACTTAGTAAGTAGGTAATAAGTAGAGTTATAAGTGCCTTAAATGGAATCCTAATTGGGGTTATGGTACTTATATCTCTATAAAAGTAACTACTTACTAAGTCCCCCGACCCTCCAAGTAGTCCCCTCGTTCCCTTTTTGGGGATTATTGGGTTCCTTATAGAACTACCATATGCCGAAAAGGAAGCCCTGTTTGTTCCTAGCTTACTTGGGATCCTAGTTGAGGGATTTCTCTAACCCTAAGGGTCCAAGTACTCAATAATCATATACTCTCCCAAAGATTAACCTAGATAACTACTACCGCAACCAAAGTACCTTTTTGTTGGGTCCTTTGGACCCTCAGGGGTACCCTAAACCCTAAACCTCTAAACCCTAAACCCCTAAACCCTAAACCCGGAAACCTAAACCCCTAAACCCCAAGGGTTTGGTCCTACGGGTTTTGATGTTTAGGATCAGGCCGGAGGCCTTGGAGAGGGGCGGTTCATTGCTTACAGGGTGTATGTATACATGCCTTGAGGACCAAATGACCCTTTAAAAGTCGGGGCCTTATTCCCATATACTATGAATCCCTAACTGGTATATGAACCTTAAACCCTTTTAGGGTTCATTTCGTCCCTAAGCTGTGTATGTGTATATATATATATACATAGTATCGTATACTACTCTATTGTGTTCTATGGTATTACATGATATAACTCGAAATTAGATCATGCTGTATACTGAGTTTGTGTTATGTGATATGGAAACCAAACCCTCAGGGCGCGTCTGCCTGTGTACTGTATACTGCGGACTCCATGGACCCTCAACTGAACCTTACAGAGCGTACATGGACCTCAGGGAAAGAAGCACCGCGGCCAAAGTTGAACCCTATAGCCTATAAACCCTGAAACCTAAACCCTAAAACCCTAAACCCTAAACACTGAACCCTAAACTCTAAACCCTAAACCGCGGCCAAGGTTGTCCCCGCACGCCGAGACGCCGGCGCAGTTCCTGGGCTCTTGCTGAGGAGCTTAGTTTAAGCTACCCAAAGGGTCCTAAGTACCCCATATGGTAGAATGTAGGCTTTCTATATTGGGAGTTAGTATTATGATTTGGGAAGGTATCCACCCATAACTAACAGTACCTAGGACCCTTTGGGTTATCATAATGGGGATCTACAGTCCAACCCTGAACACTAAAACTCCAAACTTGAAACCCCGAAATCCCACCGTAAATCCAAACACTGAACTTCACTGACCTCTAAGCCCTAAATCCTAAACCCTAAACCTTTCATATCCCCTTACTATGATAATTTTGAAACCTATAAACCCTAGACCCTATAAGCCCTAAACCCTAGACACTAGATCCTAAACCCTAGACCCTAGACCCAAAGCCCTAGACCCTAAACCCAAAACCCTAGACCCCCAAATCCTAAACCCTAAACCCTAACCCCCAAATCCTAAACCCTAAGCCTGCAAGATCCTTAGCAAAAGCCTCAAAGGTTCCTGGAGCTGATCCACGAGAACCACATACTCGAAGACCTGGAGGCGCAATTCCTTCCTGTGGCCCAAAAGACTTGTCTTTTTAAGGAACCATATATATATATATATATACATATAGAAATCATAATAAGGAACCCTAAAAAGGGTCGTTTTTTTCGGCTACAGGTTTGACTTACCCCAGACCTAAACCTCCAAAAGTAGGTAGAACAATGGACCAACACCTCTAAAAGGCGATTGTTCTACATACTGTGGGGGTTCAGGGGGCTTTAGGCCCGAAATTCGATACTCTCAATGGTTGGGTTTAGGGTTTAGGGTTTATAGGGTAACGAAATCCCTAAAACCTCAACCCCAAATTAAACCCTAAGGTAGTTGGGTTTAGGCGGGATTTATTGGGTAAGGCAATCCCTAAACCCTAAACCCCAATTCAAGCCTAAAGTATTTGGGTTCAGGGTTTAGAGTAGGAAAATTCCTAAACTAAACCCTACCTTTCTAGTGCTCCTGATCATGATGTTCTGATGTGAGTCCGTGATGGCGGCAGGTTATTTGGGGTCAAGGCTCGGCCTAAGGGTTTTAGGATCAAGGGTTTGGGCTTTACGGTGTGGGGTATAGGCTTGATCAGGATGCCTTCTTTTTCGGTCAATTCCTACTGTTGATGATAGAAATCCTGCATTACCCATAAAAAGGAATATACCATAAACTCCCAGTTTAGGGTCCTTGAGGCAAGGCAGGATTTATATCATCAACTTTAGGGTTCCCCTAGCCAGATTATGCAAGGTTCCTGAACTGTGCTCGAGGGGATCAACGGTCCTACCAATCAAACCTTTAAAGCCGTCCCTACCCCAAGGGTTTAGGGTTTAGGGTTTAGGGTTTAGGGTTTTGGGTTTAGGGTTTAGGGTTTAGGGTTTAGGGTTTAGGGTTTAGGGTTTAGGAAGCTATACAACCTATAAAACCGTCCCTACCCCAAGGGTCCAAGTACCTAAGAATCATACACTCTCCAAAATCCTAACCTACATAGCTACTATTCTAAGATCGAGTACCTAATTATTGAGTCCTTTGGACCTTTAGGGCGAAGCAACCATGCCGCCCTCATCTGAACAATCCTTTGATTCCTTTTTTGGGGGCCTTAGAACAAGCCCCGGAATCCTTTATGAACAACAGAAACGTTAGGGCTTAGTGTCTAGGGTTTACGGCTTAGGGTGTTACAAGCCGTGATTTTTTCATACATAATCCTTAGACTCCTGTTTAATTTAAAGAAAAAAGCAGAGCCCAGCCGTCTTCCGAGGTGCTGACGCTGCACCCCGCGTGGCCAACCACCGTCCTTGCCTACCGGAAGGAGGGTTCCGCTAGGGGCTTTATATGGGATGGGTTCCTCTATCCCAAAGGGTCTAAGGGCCCATTCCATGGAGGATAAGGCTTTTCGGGCTAGTGTGAACCTTGAAGGCAAGGGTTCCGCTATGGTGTATATAGGGTTTGCTTTTAAGCTGGGAGTCTTAGCCCCAAGCCCTAAACCCTAAATCCCAACACCTTAAACCCCTAAACCCCAAACCCTAAACCCCTAAACCCTAAACCCTAAACCCCTAAACCACCCCTAAACCCCTAAACCCCTAAACCTCTACACCCCTAAACCCCTAAACCCCTAAACCCTAAACCCTAAGCCCGAAAAGAAAGGACCCACCGCCGCTGCTGGACTTCCTCAAGCAGCTTGGGTTTGGTATTGGGCAAGTTTGGGGGTTCAGGGTCTAGAGTTTTTAAGGGGTTTAGGGCTTTATGGTTTCGGGGTTTAGGGTTTAGGGTTTAGGGGTTTTGGGTGTAGGGGTTTAGGGTGTAGGGTTTAGAGTTTAGGGTTTCTTGGGATTCAAATGCTTACCACTGTTACCCTAAGGGTCCGTGTACCCAAATAGTCTATACTTTGTCCTTAAATCTTAAAGTAGGCGCTACAAAAGGTACTTTGGGGCCAAAGTAAGTTCTATACCCAAAAATTTTGGGCACATGGACCCTTAGGGTTACACTCCTTAATGTACTACCCCACACCACTGCTCTTCTAAACCCAATTGCCATTTTTTTTTTTGCCGCCTGTTGTACTCCCCAAAGTACTACCCTACAGAACCGCCAGCCTAAACCCAGTTGCCGAATTTTCAGCCCCGAACCCTCACCCTCTAAGGACTCATACATAATTTAAGGCTTTGGGCCCAAAGACCCTATCATAAAAGGCTTTCGGGCCCTAAGCCCCAAACCCCTAAACCCAAACCCCCTAGACCCTAAACCCTAAACTGAACCCCCTAAACCCCTAAACCCCTAAACGCCTAAACCCCTAAACCCCTAAACGCCTAAACCCCTAAACCCCTAAACCAAACCCTAAACCCGAACCCCTAAACCTTAAACCCTAAACCCTTAACCCTAAAACCCTAAACCCAAAACCCCCTATTGGGAAGTAAGCAGACAAAGCAGGCCAAGGGGCTTGATCCTTACCGGAAGCCTTGAAAGGAGGAGCCTTTTAGGGTGCTATATAGGGCTCTATAAATAGGGTGTTGGGTTTAGGGTTTATGGGTTTAGGGTTTAGGGGTTTAGGGTTTAGGGTTTAGGGTTCAGGGTTCAGGATTTAGGGCTCAGGGTTTAGGGCTTGGGCAAAAAACAGGGCTCTATAAATAGGGTCCCCGTCATAAGGGAAGTCCTGAACCCTAAACCCTAAACCCCTAAGCCCCCAAAGCCCTAAACCCTAACCCATAACCCCTAAACCCTAAACCCTAACCCATAAGCCTTAAACCCTTACAGCAAGAAACCCGAAAATCAACGGGTTCCGAAGCGCAGAGACTTGATCATCGGGCCTGGGGGTCCGCAGCCGGTTTAGGGTTTAGGGGTGAGGGTTTTGGGGGTTTTGGGTTCAGGGTTTAGGGTTTTTTTGGGTTTAGGGGTTTAGGGGTTTAGGGTTTTGGGGTGAGGGTTTTGGGGTTTCGGGGTCTAGGGTTTAAGGATTAGGGTTTAGGGGTTTAGGATTTAGGGGTTCGAGTTTAGGGGTTCAGGGCTTAGGATTCCCTGAAATTACGAACCTTTTACATACTAAGGGCCCAAGTACCTAACAATCATATTCCCTCCCAAATAGCCTAGATAACTACTATCCGGAACCAATGTACCTTATTCTGGGGCCTTTTGGACCCTTATATAGAGGAACCTCTAACCTACGGAGTCCGTATAAAGGGAATCTTAGAGGTTAAAGGTTCAGGGTTTGGTCCCTAAGCCCTAAACCCTAAACCCTAAACCCCAAACCGTAAACCCTAAACCTTAAACCCGAAACCCTATAAACCCTAAACCCTAAACGCTAAACCCGAAACCCTGTTGGGTGGAATCCC
>CAJNDV010036603.1:0-11598 GCA_905221635.1 Symbiodinium sp. CCMP2456 | reverse complement strand
GGTTTAGGGTTTAGGGTTCAGGGTTCAGGGTTTAGGGTTCATGGTTTAGGGTTTAGGGTTCAGGGTTCAGGGTTTAGGGTTCATGGTTTAGGGTTTCGGGTTCAGGGTTCAGGGTTTAGGGTTTAGGGTTCGAAAGCCCTAAACCACAAACCCTAAAGCCCTGAACCCTAAACCCTCTAAACCCATAAACCCTATGAGCCCTAAAACCCTAAACCCCTAAACCCTAAACCCTAAAGACCTAAACCCTAAACCCTATGAGCCCTAAACCCTAAACCCTAAACCCTTAAACAAAAACATAAACCCTCTGAACCCTAAAGCCCTAAACCCTAAACCCTTAAAAAAAAACATAAACCCTCTGAGCCCCAAAGCCCCAAGCGCTTCCCTCGGCTGCCGAGGGCGACCTGTGCAGCCGAGGGCCAAAGCTGCACGCGCAGAGGGAGCCGACGTCGGGCGCACAGAAGCGGTTTTTAGGGGTTTAGGGTTTAGGGGTTTAGGGTTAGGGTTTAGGGGTTTAGGGGTTTAGGGGTTTAGGGGTTTAGGGTTTAGGGTTTAGGGTTTAGGGTACTCCTTCAAGGGTTCCAGAGGGGTAATATGGGGTTTCGGGTTTGGGGTTGCCGTACGGGTGCAAGTAACGAAATAGAATACATCTTGGCCGTAAAGTAGTCCCCATATAAGTACTTTTGGCCCAAAGTTGATACTCTTTGGGTACATGGGCCCTTGCCCTAAACCCTAAATCCTAAACCCTAAACCCCTAGAGTTTTTGGGGTTTCTGGTTTACGGTTCACAGAGCTTACGGAAGGCTTTGGGGGTTCTGTATTAATGGGCTCTCCCAGAGGGTCCCAGGTGCCGTTATGGGGGATACTTCCTCAAATCATAATACTACATAGGACTCTCTGGAAGAGCTTGCGGGCGAGAATCATAATACTAATTCCCAATATAGAAACCCTACATTCTACCTTATGGGTACTTAGGAAATTTTGGCTTTATGGGGGTACAGTGCCCAGGCAATCTTTGGGGTTAAGGGGTACAAGGGTTCAGGCTTTGGAGGTTTACCCTAAGGGCCCAAAGGAGCCAACCATAAAGATACCGGAGTTGATAACCTGGGACCCAGGACCCCTTTAGGGTTTAGGGCTCAGGGTGTAGGATTTAGGGGTTTAGGGTTTAGGGGTCTAGGGTTTAGAGGTTTAGGGTGTAGGGTTTAGGGTACTTTGGTTGCGGAAAGTAGTCATCTAGGTTAATATTTGGGACAGTATATGACTAGTAGGTGCTTGGACCCTTAGGGTTAGGGTTTGCGGAATTTGGAGGGTCGGGGGACGTAGTAAGCAGATAAGTAGGTATTAAGCAGAGTTGTATGTACCCGAGTGGGATCCTAATTGGGGTATTGGCGTTATGGTATTTATAACTCTATAACTATAGAATAACTACTCAGTTATTAAGTCCCCCGACACTGTGGGAACAGAGCCTACATGCTCTTCTTGCGCCTGGCAGTTCCAGCAACAGACACCACCTCTATTACTAGCAGCAGCAGCAGCAGCAGCAGCAGCACCACCACCACCACCACCACCACCATCACCACCATCACCACCATCACTCGCCACCACTGCGACAGCACTACTTGTACCACCGGCAATGGCAAGATTCGATTGCTACGACTTCTAACGTCGAGCAGGACGACTCCGAACACGAATGCAGACTATTGCTCGCCACAAATAGATCTTACTACACCTGATGGTACTGCTACTACTGCTACTTCTCCCTTGTGCTGCTGCATCTTACAGGACAGCGAGAACGCTTGCAGTAGATCTCAACCCTAAGCCCTCTCTCGCTCTCCCTGCCTCTCTCTACGTATGTGTGTATATATATATATATATGTACACACATACATGCATCTCTCTCTCTCTCTCTGTGTATATGTATATGTTAAACCCTGCCTTGAACCCTGAACTCCTCAACCCTGAACCTGAGATTTCTCAACGTAGCCCCTCCACCGATACCAAGGATTGGCAGATCTATCGCTGAAGCCGATGGGAGTTAAGGGCTTGCGGGGCGTCTAGACCGCTCAGGTTGCGTAGGCTTAGGTTTATGGGGTTTAGGGTTTCGGGGTAATGTAGGGGCTTGGAAAATTGCCTATACTGTTTTGGGGGCTTCCTTATCATGATTACAGTACAATCGGCCCCCAAACCATACTCTAACTATCATTATTAAGACCCCTACATTAGGGTTTACGAGCCTCGCCCCTAAACCTCTCATAAGGCCTCACTTGGAAAGGATTGTCTGCACTTGGGGGACGGAGGCCCCGCTAGCCCGACCGTCTCCCTCTTAGGATTCGGGTGCAGGGTCTCCATCATGCGGATACTGGGCTTTGGAGTACCATACTTGAATACTTTTTTTTGAGGGTTTAGGGTTTAGGGTTCAGGGTTTAGGGTTTAGGGTTCAGGGCTTAGGGTTTCGGGTTCAGGGTTTAGGGTTTAGGGTTTAGGGTTTAGGGTCTGGTCTTTGGAGTACCATACTGGAATACTTTTTTGGGGGACCTGTTCCTTAAAGGAACCATTATAGAATAAAAGTGTATACTTGTTTCTTCCAGGCTACTTCAAGGCCCAGTATAGCACGAAAAAGTCACCCTAAGGGTCCATGTACCCAAATAGAATATACTTTGGCCCCAAAGTATCTTTCTAGGGCTTCTAGGGACTACTTTAAGACCGAAGTATATACTATTTGGGTACATGGACCCTTAGGGTTAGTGATGTCCGAAGAGTCGACCCTGTCTAACCCTGCGGTCTTTGATGTTGAATGTTCCAGGAGACGGGCTCGAATACGGCCCGTATCCCACGCTTTCCACACATCCAGGCCGTTTCGTGCCTCTAGATGTCCAAGTGCCGATTGCAAACCAATCATGGTTTCATGTACCGTCACAGAGTTTGCCCCCGTTCTGAATCTATGAAATCACAAGCGCAGGGGCCAACTCAAACATAGACAGGTTTGGACGGCGCAAATATTGCTTATGAGGGCATATGGACCTTTAGAGGTTTTCATGATTTCATCGCGGTGCCTTCCGTGGATCCTACTATGGCAGAGTAGTACTGCAAAGGGCTGAAAATTGGGGCTTAGCGTTGCGCAAAAACCCTAAACCCCAAACCCCCGGCTTAGGGTTGCGCACACGTGCATGAGTAGCTGTCAGTATGAATCTCATAGAGAGTTGAGTCGGGTCAAGAAACATTCCCAAAGGGTCCATGTACCCAAATATTTAGGGTTTAGGGTTCAGGGTTTAGGGTTGGCCTTAAAGTAGTCTCTATATAAGTACTTTGGGACCAAGGTATATACTATTTGGGTACATGGACCCTCAGGGATTAACATGTAGGGATTGGGGGTTTAGGGTTGAGAGTTTAGGGTTCAAGATGTATTAACATGCGCTTGCATGCACGTGCAGATGCCAACGCATACCGACCGTTGTAGCCACAACCGGTCATGGTGTATAACATATGTGTCTGTGTTTACACACACACACATATACATATACATATATATATATATACATATATACACGCACACACACACACAGACAAACCGTAAATTTCATGGGCACCAAAGCCCAAGCCCTCTCGAGACCCTAATATTGATCCTAAATGATAGGATCCTTGCTGGCACTCCGGAGCATCTGTCTCCGAGTAAGACGCCGTTGCATTGTGGGGCCTTTGAAGAAATTTCGAGCTTAGGGTTTAAGGCTAAGGCTGCGGGTTTAGAAAACACACACTAGAAGCCCTGCCTTTCCATAATGTACATAGTATGTAACGATATCAGAGTCTCAGCTCTTCCGGTAGCTGAGTTTTGTGTCAGACCGTCAACGCAAGACCTCAATCCCAAGTAGCCCCGAACCCTCTGAAGTCGCCTTAGTAGGTTTTGACCCCCAACTGGCGGGTGTAACCCCTAGAACGGTAGGTCTTTGGATCCCCAGGTAACCCTAAACCGCCAAACTCCGCCTAAAACCTTTTCTGTACTATCCTTGGTTTATACGGCCCTTAAAGGCACCCTCACTTTATAGGTCCCTTACGAAGAGGGCCCTTGTAGTTCAACCTTAAATCCTATGTGCAGCCTCGGGATTACCCAAAAATAACTTATCTGGGTTTAAGGCTTTGGGTTCTAAGGGGTATTTTTTGGGAGAAAGTCTGATTACTACGTACTTGGACCCTTTGGGCGCGTTTCCTTGGTTCTGGTCGAGTCTGTCTGCAGCAATGCGAGGCCTATTGAAGCCCTATAGTTTATCCCAAAGGGTCCTAAGTACCTGGAATGTGGGGTTGAGGGTTTGGGGATGCTGACCCAAACCGTAGTAGTACTTCTCTATTTAGAAGCCCTACTTCTAAACCCTACACCCTAAACCCTAGAACCCTAAATCCTAAGCCCTAAACCCCAGAACCCTAAACCCTAAACCCTATAAGGGTTCTAGAAGGGATATACCCTTTGAGTAGGTCTTGAGGCCCCCCGTGGTAGCTTTACCTGCCGTCATGGCCTTCATCGGCCCATGGCACACAGAGGACCATATCCCTGACGGAGAAAAAAATTGAATCTTTAAAGATCTTTCCGGTTTAGGGTTTAGGGTTTTGGGTTTAGGGTTTAGGGTTTAGGGTTTAGGTTTTAGGGTTTAGGGTTTCGGGAAATCTTAAACCCTAAACTCTAAATCCCCAAACGCTAAACTCTAAAACCCTAAGACCCTAAAGCCTAATCCCTCTTCTCTAAACCCTCAAAACCCCGAAACCCTAAACCCGAAACTGCAAAGCCTACAAGCTTGAGCCCTAAGGGTCCAAGTACCTAATAGTCATTTACTCTCCCAATAGTAACCTACATAACTACTATCCGAAACCTAAGTACCTTATTAACCCTAAACCCTAAACCCTAAACCCTAAACCCTAAACCCTAAACCCCTAAGGTCCTTTGGACTCTTGGGGGAGGAGATTCCGGGTTGCCGCCAGGGTGGCACAGAGAAGTAGATCTTAAAAGCCCTTAATGTAGGGGGTTTAGGGTTTAGGGTTTAGGGGTTTAGGGTTTAGGGTTTAGGGGTTTAGGGGTTTAGGGGTTTAGGGTTTAGGTACTTATCTATACTATTTTGGTGGCTTCTTTATTATACTTGAAGTATACTGGGCACCAAGACCCTATTCTGGGATTTATTTAGTCCTCGAAGGAGCTAATTCTACTAATCCTTGAAGGAGCTAATTCTACGGCTGTTGTGGGGGTCCACAAGGGTCTGAGAGGGTTCTGTAGAGCGGTTTAGCAGGGTCTATAGAGGGTGTTACAGGATCCGCACACCAACACTGTCCCAGACAACAGACTTCCGATCGCGCCATGTAAGCCCTAAACCCTGCAGACCGTGATCTAAAGACGACCTTCTCTCTATAACCCAAAGGCTCTTAAGTACCGATATAGTGGTTTCTATGCTGGGAATTACAACAAGTTAGGGTTCGAGAAGGTATCCCCCATATAGGTACCTAGGCCCCTATGAGCAAGCCATAACCGTAAGGGTCCACAGGAGCCAAGAAGTACAGGTCCTAACTTGGGTAAGTGGTAACCGAGACGGAATCGATAAGAAGGTAGTTGGGTGTCAGTAGCTAACGTAGGTCGGATTTTGGGGAAGTATATGGGTAGTTCTCTAAATTAGGGTCCCCTTTTAGGTCCCCAATATAATACGGCACCCTTATAAAAAAGACCCTAAACGGGACCCCTTTAAAATCTGATCAGGTTAGGCCGCATTAACTATTCAGGGACACCGGAGTCTCTGTGTAAGTGTCGAATTCAACAATGTCTCGGGAATCAGGAGGCGTGACCCTTCGCTCTGCGCTTGGGTGAATGGAATAGTAAAATTAATATTCGTAATAATAATAATAACAATATAAATATAAATATACACATATATATATATATGTATATTTCATATGTGTATATTTTCGTTGTACTAGTCCCTTATACCCTTTTTCCCCAATGTCCTTAAATATTCAGGCCCCGGTAGTAGGGCAAGGGCAAACCACTGCAGTGTCTGTTTTGGATGCAGCTTGCGTAAAAATTATAAGGTTCATGTGTAACAAGATTTCTGTATGTGTATGATCTTTCTGTCGGAAGAGTTGGTAAGACTACAATCCTCCAATATACAATGGTACTACAACATGACCCCAAACCCTACTCGAATTATTTAGGCCCCGGGCTGTGCAGAATCATTGGTGAGGTTTCCTTAAAGGGGTTTCGGGCGACCTTTCAGAATAGCTCTTGCCTGTTTCCTGCAGCATTGTAGTACCTGTAGTGGGTTGTCTTATTTCCTTTACAGGTTCCTCAACTACCCTCAACTACCATGCACAGGTCATCACGTAAAACATACAATGAAGGTAATCTTGCCATACTTCATGTAAGTCCCTCGGGTATATATACATATATACACATACATATACATGTACAAATACACATACATTTATACATATATACATATATATATATGTACACACATACACACACACACACATGTATATGTGTGTATATAGATGTGTGTGTGTGTATACATACATATATCTATGTAGCTGTAATTATGTATACATGCCTTTGCATATTCGTCTCGCAATTCAGACCCTGTGCGAGCATTTGGGGGAAGCCTATCTGGGCGAGTTCCGACTGAGACACTGCCCCAGCAAAAGCGCACCGACAAGCCCAAACTGCGGCTACCATACCCAGAGGGTTCATGTGTACTACCCAGGGACTCCAAAATCCCTTAATTAAGGAATATACCTTAAGTTATAGTAGGATCCCTAATATGATTTAAGGTATATTCCTTAATTAAGGGCTATTGGAGTCTCTGGGTACCATTATGGAAGCAGCTCTTAAAGGCTATCCGCATTGTGGCTTTGGGTACCTAATTCCATGATAGTAGTATCGGTACAGGATCCCTCATAAATCGTTGCTGTAAGGGTTTCCTGGTACAAGGCCCTCCATAGTTAGATTTGTTTTTTTTTTTTAAGGTTTGTTATCGTGTCTTTATAATACGGAACACGAAGGAATACTAAAGGTCATTATACAGGCTTCTGCATGAGCAGGTCCTCAATCCGATAGGTTTTTAGGGTTTAGGGTTTAGGGTTCAGGGTGTAGTTTAGGTAGCAGTCTACTACCCTACTGTAGTTTCTGGGCCTTTAGACGTCCATCTTGGTTTTGTATGCGTTGGGTTTTGGGAAGGAAGCTTGCGCCAGTCATGCACCAGCCACCATTCTTGGGCTTGGAGGGTTGTCTAGAGTAGCTTTTGGCAGAGCAGTGTGCGTTTCTGAAAAATGGTCTCGCGTCGCCTGAGCGATGTCTCATTGGATAGGAAGCCCTAGACCTTGAATTCCACAACACATGTTTGAATTCTTAAGTTATCTGTTAAAGCAACCCTTAAACTAAATGATCCCTCAAAAGCGCTAAGGGCTTCATTGGGAAAGCCCCAAGCCACAACAAAATCCCTTACCCCCCCAAACCCTCAAGCCCTGAAGCCCCACACCACCCCACACCACTAAACTCCAGTCAGAAAGCCTTATAACCTTAGAGCCTAAACCTCAAACCCCGAAGCCCTAAAACCTTGCAAACCCCTAAAGCCCTAAATCCCAAAGGCCCTAAAGCCCCATACACCCCCATAGTAGAAGACAGAAAGTTGGAACATCATTATCCTCATGCCCTTCGGGTAAAGTATAGGGAATCCTAGCACTAGCTATTCATAACCCATGCTACTGCTTGGGCACTTGGACCCTTAGGGCTATAAACCTTAAGCCCTAAACCCTATAAGCCCATAAACCCTAAACCCCTAAACACACTAAACCCTCAAACCCCTAAACGCTTAAACCCTAAACCCTCAACCCCTGAACCCTAAACTCTAAACCCTGAACCCTCAAAGCCCCTAGACCCTATAATCCCTAAACCCCTAAACCCTTAAACCCTTAACCCTCAACCCCTAAACCCTAAACGCCTGAACCCTAAACCCTATGAACCCCTAAACCAAACCCTAAACCCTAAACCCTTAAACCCTGACCCGTAAGCCCCTGAAGCCCTAAACCCTTAAACCCTAAACCCTAAGCCCTTAAACCCTACCCCAAGGGTCCAAGTACTCGTCTAGTAGGGTTTCAGGTGCCAAAAACAATTCAGAGTGTGGCATTTGAGACCAAAGCCCTACTGTTTGGGTACTTGGACCCTCTGGGCTAAACCTTATTCGCCTGAAGGTGCTGCTCGGTCGGGAGGATGAGATGTCGGCGGACCGCCGCCAGGAACGCCCGGGCGGGAATCGGGGGTCGCCGCCTCTGGGTAACTGTAAGGATTCCTTTACAGCGAACCCCAGAAAGTTGGAACATGGATTTAGGATGATTCGTGCTAGGATCCCTTATGTTTTACCATTAGGGTACCAGGAGAATGATGTTCCAACTTTATGGCTTCTACTTTAAGGGTTTAGGGTTTAGGGTACTATTGTGGAGTTAGGCCAGGGTGGTCTTTTGGGACTTGGCTCCATGATGGTAGTACATATGGACCCTCCGGGTAAGGATTCCTTTACAGGTTCCTTTAAGGGTCCTATTCCGGATTTTTGTTTAATTGAGGGTTCTTGAATGGTGCGTCTCGGGGTTTCTAGAAGTTAGGGTCCAAACTCTACTATAAGCCCCAAAACCCCAAACCTACAAGCCTTAAGCCCCAAACCCCTAAACCCCGAACCCTATAAACCCTAAACCGTAAGCCCATGACTGTTCACCCTACTTAAAGGTTCATGGGACTTTAGTAACTGGGGTTATGAAAAAGGCAAGTATACTTATAACTATTTATACCCCAATTAGGGTACTTTTCACTGTACGGATTAAGCCCCATGAATCTCCAAGTAGAAAAAGCTCATTCCTATAAGCCCTAAACCCTAAACCCTAATCCCCAAACCCTATAAGCCCCAAACCCTATAAGCACTAAGCCCTAGTCCCATGACTCGTCACCCTAAAACCCTAAGGGTCCAAAGGACCCAATGATTAGGTACTCTTATGTAGGCTAGGATTTTGGAGAGTGTATGATTATTAGGTACCCTAAAAACCTCAACCCCTTATCGTACCCCTTAAAGGAACCTTAAACCCTACACCCTATATAGTACCCCTTAAGGATTTTTAGGTACTTGGACCCTAGAAACAGCTCATTGAGGCTTCTAAACCCTAAACCCTAAACCCTAAACCCTAAATCCTAAACCCTAAACCCTAAACCCTAAACCCTAAACCCTAAACCCATGACTGTTCACTCTAGAAACAGCTGAGAGAGGCGAAGCCGGTGGTCCTCACAGATGCGGTGTGCCTCATCCCAGGCCCTTCGGGGGTTCAAAGTCAGGGTTTCATGCTTAGGTTTTTTTTGGGGGTTTAGGGGTTGAGGGTTTAGGGTCTAGGGGTTTGGGGGTTTATAGGGTTTATAGGGGTTTTAGGGCTTACAGTTAGGTATAGTTGTCTTGCATACTCGGGCTGGTATATCGCAACATGCTCGAAAAACTCTTACTCAACAGTAGTATTAAGCCAAACCCCTCCTAGACCCCAACCTCAACACTGGGCTTTGGAGTACCATACTTGAATACTTTTTTGGGGGACCTGTTTCTTACAGGAACCATTATGAACTGAAAGTCTATACTTTTTTCTCCCTGGTTACTTCAAGGCCCAGAAACCCTTCCTAGACCCCAACCTCAATAACAACCTGGTTAAGCTCTAAAGTTGCTTAAATTCTGACCAAGAGAATGCCTGGACCTAGCCGCACGTCTACCTCGCAAAACCCGGATATTGAAAACAACCAAGCATAAAGCCGCAAACCCTAAACCCTAAACCCAAACAGGACGGTAAATACAAAGGTTAGACTTCTAGATTTGTAAGAAAACTTTAAGAGTACTACTAAACTATAAGAAAAGCTTTAAGATTACTATTAAATTATAAGAGCACGAAAAGTCCAAAGGTTGGGTATTTGGGGAACTGTAAGGGACTGAAGCCCGACAACAACTCAAAGAAGCAAAACGATTAGACTGGGATTCCTTTAAAGGTTTCCTTAACAGGGGATACTATAAGGGTTTGGGATTAGGGGTTTGGGGTTTAAGGGTTTGGGGTTTAAGGGTTTGGGGTTTAAGGGTTTGGGGTTTAGGGTTTTGGGGCTTATTGTAGGGTTTGGGGTTTAGATTTAGGGCTTATGGGGTTTGGGGTTTAGGGGCGTGCAGTAGGCCTTGGGGTTCAGGGGTTTGGGGTTTTGGATTTAGGGCTTATAGGGTTTGGGGTTTAGGGCTTATAGGGTTTACTATAAGGGTCCTATATGGAGGCCTTAGTAGCTAGAATAGGGTTTTGGGGAACTGGGTCTAGCCAGCCTCCCGCACTTCCCTAGAATTGAGCTTTCTACACCCTTTGTGGAGCATGTATGTAACATCCTTTAACTCAATTCCCCATACCCAACCTGTAAACTTTCTGGGCTCTTACAATTCAGTAGTAATCTTAAAGTTTAACAGTTTATTTCCCGGGGTTTTTGGGGAAGTAAGTTAAACCTTAACCCTACATAACCTCCTGTTTAAGGACTTGTATAGAAATCACAATAAGGAAACCTAAAAAAGTATGTTCTTTATCGTCCAGAAAGGAGGCCTTCATAGGTGAACATCAGTTTAGGCCCGGAGCCCTTGGCCCTTTGTGTAAGTTAAAGGAAACTACAGGTGGGGAGTTTAGGGTAGGGTTCGGGGTTCAGGGTTTAGGGTTTATGGTTTAGGGTTTAGGGTTTAGGGTATATAGGGCTTCTGAAGCCCCTTAAGGGTCCAAGGACCCAATCATAAGCGATTCTATAAGGGTTGGTAAGATCGCAGCCTAGACCCGACCAGGTGGGGAGCCCGTCGTGCGCGTTGAAGATGCACCTGGCAATGCCCGCTGGGTACTCAAACGCTCTCGGGTATAGGCGTGTAGGGTTCTCGCCTTCCTTGTACACACTGGGTGTTTTGACTTGTGTCAGGGTCATATGATAGGCTAGACCAGCTTTAAGGGGTTAATGTTCGAGATTCGGGCACTCGGGGGCTGTATAGGGATAAAGAGCATTCAGGGTTTCTCAAACGGTCTTAAGAACCTATATGGTACAAAGTAGGGTTTCGATGGTAGGAATTGCTATCATGGTTGGGGAAAGTATCCCCAAAGCTAGGAGTATCAATAGAGGCTTTGTATGGGAAGGAAGTCTAAACCCTAAACCCCCAAACCCCAAACCCTAAAGCCTAAACCGATGACGGCATTCAGGCCGCTCAGATATTAGCCTGCTTTTGGGAACGGTTGTTGCTTTTTGTTTTTGTTAACAATGAGTTCCCAGAGGCTCCATATATACTACCATTCTGGAATTAGATCCCTAAAGCCACAATAAGTATGGTCTTTTGGGACCTAATTCCATATTGGTGGTCTATGGAGCCTCTAGGTGGGTTTGCAGATTTAGGATACAAGCTAGTAGTGCTACCTTAACCCTCCAAAGCCCACTTTTTTGCAGGTTCCTATTATAAACCCTAATATGGGATTTATAGGGACCCTACAAAAAAGTAGGTTTTGGGGTCTTAAGGTAGGGTTTAGGATTCAGGGTCGGGGGGGGGGGGGGGGGGGG